>NW_026509095.1:0-53318 GCF_026875155.1 Cherax quadricarinatus
ATTTTATAAAAAAAAAATGGGACAGTTGGTGTGGGACCTAAATAAAAAACACTGTACTGATGTACACTACTGTACCCAAAAAAAAAAAAAACTATGATCACTTCTTACAAAAAGAAGATAAATGTAGGTCCAGACACTACAATAAGCAGCATATGCTCACTCCGATGCTGCCCCAATCCAGTTCATCAATACATGATCAAGATCCTCATTTTCCCTTCTATGCATATTTTTTATATTTCATTTATTCTGTTCATCACTTTCAGCACAGAACTTCAACATTTGTCCTTCTGTTTCTTTAGGTGGGTAGATAGTGGTTGTTCCAGCACCAGACTCCTCAGGTCAGATGTTTCACACTTATGCCACTGTCAAGTTTTTTCAACAGCCTGACTTTCTGTGATATACATGAACATAAATGCTTCTTCTATTTCTTTTCACTAATACTCATAGCCCTTTTTTTGACATTTTCGGCAATATCTCCACACAAAACTGCTGAAATTTCAGTGAGTAACTGCTGATGACAATAAACTGAATGATCCATTTGTGGCATGTAATGTCAACACTCGAAAAATTTCAGATTTTAGAGGTTTTTGGAGTTTGGAATTTTGGATAAAGGATTCTCTACTGTACCAAAATGTGGAAAAATGTCACACTAATTAGGGTATATAGTACTTCATGGCCGGTGTTGGGGGGTGGATATCGGCAGAAAGAAAGGTCATAGTTAGCTAGTAAATCAGAAGGGGTTAAGAAATCAGTGTGTGTCTGCACCAATGAGGGAAACATTGGAAAATACTTGTCTTGTAAAAACATGGCTAGGACGGGAATTGTGTAGTTTTGATTTATGACTTATGGTAGGGTATTATGGAAAGAATTAGAGGTAATAGAGAGAGCAGAACTGCATATGAACAAGGATGATCTGTGCGGGTTGGTAGATTCTAGAGAAGATGCGAAGGTTATGGACGAGTTTGGGAGGGTGTGCAAAGAAAGAAAGTTAAAAGTGAACATAGTAACAGTAAGGTGATGAGGGTATCAAGAAAGGGAAAGGTAAAAAAAAATTTTGGATATCCATTAGAGGGAGAGAGTATGGAAGAAGTGAATGTGTTCAGATATTTGGGAGTAGATTTGCCAGAGATAGGTTTATGAAGAACGGGTTAACCATAGAACTGATGAAGGAAAAAAAGTGAGTGGTGCACTGAGTAATCTGTGGAGACTTTAAAACATTATCCATGTAGGCAAAGAAGGAATGTACAAGAGTATAATGGTACCAACTTTTCTTATATGGGTGTGAAGCATGGGTTGTGAATGCTGCAGTGAAGAGGAGGTTGGAGGCAATGGAGATGTCAAGTCTAAGGGCAATGTGTAGTGTAAATATTATGCAGAGAATTTGTATTGTGGAAATTAGGTGGTGGAGTTAAAAAAAGGTATTATTCAGAGGGCTAAAGAGAGGTTATCGAGGTGGTTTGGTCATTTACAGAGGATGGAGCAAAATAGAATGATTTGGAGGGTGTTTTAAATCTGTAGGGGAGGGGAAGAGGGGGTAGGAGTCATCCTAGAAAAGGATGGAGTGGGTAAAAGAGGTTTAGTGTGAAAGGGGGTATTACATGCAACAGGCTTTGTGAATGGAGACAAAGGGGTTTTTGGGACCTGACGAGCTGTTGGAGTGCGCGGCAGGGTAATATTTTGTGAAGGGATGCGGGGAAACCGGTTACCCAGACTCGGTCCTGGAGGTGGAGTTTGAGTTACATACTGGCTGTTTGGAGTGACATCTAAACGCCATATCTGGGCACCTCTGCAAAGACAGGGGTTATGTGTAAATGATGGTGAAAGTTTTTCTTACTTTTTTGGGTCACCCTGCCTCAGTGGAAGACAGCCAACATGTTGAAAAAAATATTTAAACATCTTTATTTCTACAAGTACATGTACAATGTATACAGGCCCAGCTGACATCAATGACATACTATTATATAGAAAGCCCCTTGTTATGTAGAGCATTTCCAGCAAATTAGGTGAATTTTGTTCCAGGATGACCCACACCCGTCAACAAACCCCAGGTATCTATTTTATGATAGGTGAACAGGGGGCAAACAAGTGACTTAAGGAAACTCATCTTAAAGTTTCCACCCATACCAGGGGTTGAACCATGGACTTTCAGTGTGTGAGCAGAGTGAGCTGGCCCAAACGAGCTATGGGACACCGAACAACAGCAATAGGAACAGTGGAATTTTGCAGCAACATTTATGACACTGGCACCAACTGCAGTGGTATTTTTCAATGGCTCCAGCATCGTAATGATGACAACACTGACAGCAGAATCAGTTATTTTTAGATTTATTTGGTGTAGACCCAAAACATACCCCAAAAAACTTCTAAGTCACGGACAATATGCACATCAAACGTTGACAAAAACAGGGGGAAAAAACTATATTATTGAGAACAAACAATAGTTTTCTGTTGTTTTAGTCAGGCTCTTGACTACTCAAGCCTGTCACCTCAATAAGATGACCCATTAACTGGTAATACTCACCCCCAAGAACATCCTGTGGAGCCCACATCTCAAGCACTTGTCAAAGCTTTTAGTTGTTATAATTCATACTCTAAACAAACTGGAAGGAGATTCAAAAAATGATACTATAGCACTTAATAACTTTAAAACATACAAAAAAGGGGAATAAAAATCATTTTGAAGTATGCAAATGCTTTTATTTACTTGTACTATCGCACTGAACAGATAGTAGTGGTGATGTCCACAACACGTTTTGTTAAAGTTAACTAACCTTGTATCTCACACGAAACTAGAGTGCAAGCCAGACAATATAGAAAAAGAAAATTTGATATAGTAACCAGGATGACTTGACTGAAATTTTTTAAATTTTGAAAAACAATAATTAATTGAAGAGAAAAATAAAAAATTAATTGAAAGAGAAAAATCATTAATTGAAAGAGAAAATATACTTTGTGTTTTAAAAAAAATAATAAAATATGATTATTATTATTATTATTATTATTATTACAATCAAAACTAAGCACTAAGCTAAAAAAGTGAATTTTAGTGGAAAGTCATGACACAGAACAGGAACAATTATAATATTGAAAAGAATACAGTGGACCCCCGCATAACGATGGCATCACATTAGCGATTATTTCGCATACGCTTACTTTAATTGCAAAAATTTTGCCTCACATACCGCTTAAAAACCCCCCTTACCGATTTCGTCCCAGACGCGTCCAATGTGCGGCTGAGCCACGCTCACATGTTCCGCCGGTGGCATTGTTTACCCGCCAGCCTCCGCGGTAACATCCAAGCATACAATCGGAATATTTCGTATTATTACAGTGTTTTTTGGTGCTTTTTCTGGAAAATAAGTGACCATGGGCCCCAAGAAAGCTTCTAGTGCCAACCTTACAGCAATAAGGGTGAGAATTACAATAGAGATGAAGAAAAGATCATTGATAAGTATGAAAGTGGAGTGCATGTCTCCGAGCTGGCCAGGTTGTATAATAAACCCCAATCAACCATCGCTACTATTGGTGGTACAGCTGCTGCTGCTGCTGCTGCTGCACTGTCAGCTGCTGCTGCTGCTGCACTGTCAGCTGCTGCTGCTGCTGTAGCACCGTTGTTGGTGTGGCTTATTGAGAATACCAAGAAACAATTAACCCCAGAGGATTTGCCACCCAGGATAACCCAAAAAAGTCAGTGTCATCGAAGACTGTCTAACTTATTTCCATTGGGGTCCTTAATCTTGTCTCCCAGGATGCAACCCACACAAGTCGACTAACACCCAGGTGAACAGGGAAAAATGCCTGGAACTAGTGCTCATATTGGTGAATTTAAAGCCAGCAAAGGTTGGTTTGAGAGATTTAAGAATCGTAGTGGCATACACAGTGTGATAAGGCCTGTTCTGGAAGAAAATGCCAAACAGGACCTACAGTACTCAGGAGGAAAAGGCACTCCCAGGACACAGTGTCTCATCAGTCATTGCTGCATCTTCAATAAAGGTAAGTGTCATTTATTCTTCATTTAGTAGACTAGTACATGCACAATATATACTGTGCATGTACTACTCTACTATTGTGCATGTATCCTTCTCTTTGTGTGTGGGAAAATGTATATTTCATGTGGTAAAATTTTTTTTTTCATACTTTTGGGTGTCTTGCACGGATTAATTTTATTTCCATTATTTCTTATGGGGAAAATTCATTCACATAACGATTATTTCGCATAACAATTACCCCTCTTGCACGGATTAAAATCGTTAACCGGGGGTCCACTGTATATCAATAGCATGTACAATAATCATTGTTTAATAAAGGTCTGTCTACAAATTTTGTGTACAATAATAGTAATTTCATGCATTTTTGCCAGAATTTGAAGACCTGTCATACAAAGTGAAGATTACTGTGAACATCAGTGCAATTATCACATATTAACAAATTAAATTATATTTCACTGTTACTAACAATATGACTAAATTTAGGCAGCTTACATATGCCGGGTGAAATTAAGCTATACCAATTTATATAAATTTTAGCAAGGTTAGGTTTGGTTACAAGGCTAATTTTGGTCCAGAATTAGAAGAGATCAGAAAAGAAGCAGTTTTTAGGAAAATATGGTTGCTTCAAAGTTGTAGCTGTTAAACATTACAGCAGTAAATTTTTTTTTTTGTCAATACTTGAAAAATCACAGTATGTATAAATTAAAACATACTCAGGCCATGGATGCATTTCTCAAATTCTTCAATCTTACCAAAAATATTAATGGCAGTTAAAAGTTGAATACCACTTTTATACAATATTAGGTTTCAGAAAAACTAAATCCCATAACTGTAAAGGATTTGTTTATTATTATTATTATTATTATCATTATTATTATGATGATGATGAGATGATAAACCCACAGGAGTCATACAGCACATGGGGGAAATGGGAGGCAGTCAGATTTGATTCAAGGAAAGAATATGCCCAATTCCTTGGATCAAGAACCCTCATTAGCATCAAAACTCCTCCCTTGAGAGGAAAATATTTGGTAGAATCCCTGAGGAGACATTTCATAATAAAATTAGCTCAGGACATGCACTGTAACTACTATATTATGGCTACAAGAAATTTTAGTATTTCAATTATCTTTACACAGAACTAACAATAGTCACAATACCATGACTAACAATTCACTCAGTTGTGACTTGACAGTGGTCCAGAACAGAGTGAAACATCCTCATAAGGTGTGAGATTTTGGTGAATTTACATAGAATTCTCTAGCTCCCATTCTTCAAAGTAATGAGACTGGAAATTTTTCATAATATACACACATTCTACATCTTTCTTTCTTTCAACACACCGGCCGTATCCCACCGAGGCGGGGTGGCCCAAAAGGAAAAACGAAAGTTTCTCCTTTTACATTTAGTAATATATACAGGAGAAGAGGTTACTAGCCCCTTGCTCCCGGCATTTTAGTTGCCTCTTACAACACGCATGGCTTACGGAGGAGAATTTGTTCACTTCCCCATGGAGATAAAGAGAAATAAACAAGAATAAGAACTAGAAAGAAAATAGAAGAAAACCCAGAGGGGTGTGTATATATTGCTTGTACATGTATGTGTAGTGTGACCTAAGTGTAAGTAGAAGTAGCAAGACTACTGAAATCTTGCTGTTCAATGAGACAGAAAAAAGACACCAGCATCCTACCATCATGTAAAACAATTACAGGCTTTCGTTTTACACTCACTTGGCAGGACGGTAGTACCTCCCTGGGCGGTTGCTGTCTACCAACCTACTACCTTGAGCATTCTACATACAAATACATAATAGCATCAGCAGTGTACATCGGACGGGCAAATTTAAAAACAGCTTTAAGAAGCCTGAATAAGGAATTATTCAGTCCTACTGACCACATACATAAAACCTCTCTCTGAATATTTAGCACCAGCACAGAGCACTAAGCTTGCTAAACCTAAAAGAAAACTTAATGGCAAGGTTTTCCACCCATCAAACTGGAACTGAGAAAGAAGCTATGAATAAATGCTGCACAGAACAGGGAATGAGACAGACCCATAGAGAGAAGAGGATACAGGAAAAGGAATGACTTCATAAAATCTTATGCATACCAAAATAGGGGTAGCTACCATGAACAAGCAAATAAAGCAAAACTACAAATCTATACTGAAAAAGTAGAAATAATGAAAACTGGAAGACTACTATAGTAGCAAAAACATTCAAGAAAAGGACTAGGCAAGAAGCCCTAAAGACCTGTAGTCCTAGTATGCACAGCCTCTAAAGTGGAGGAAAAAACTCCAATGACAGCATATGATAGACCACCTGGTAAGCATAGGCTTTACCTTGAATTAAGAGCACACTTTCAGAGAATGGATTAGTGTGATTATTATTTCTATGTCAAAGCACTAAACCTGTAAAGGTCAAACAGCATCTGGAGAATGAGAGAAAATCAGGTATTACATTAAGAAATGAATGGTAGCCGTAATGTCTAATATTAAGAGCTCTTTGCTAACATCAAAGCGCCTCAACAGTACTTCAGCATTGGTTATGGATACAAGACCACACTGAACTACATTAACATCCCCTTCCCACACTGAAGGCTCAGAGAAAGGAAAACATGCCTTTCCAATGCGCTCAAATTCTTGAATCACATAAAGGAATTAAGCAGTGGCGTCGTAAGGAGGGGGGTAGGCCACCCCGGGTGACACCATTTAGGGGGCGACACCATAGAGCCTGTAAAGAAGGTAGCACTAATAACTAAAACCATGCTGCAGCAACCTAAGAAAAATCCTTCATTTCTATATAACCTATTATAAGATTACAGAGTACAAATAGGCCGATATAGAGAAAATCATTGATTTTGATGATGTGATAGATGATTTTGCAGGATTGAAGGCAAGGAAATAAAACATCAGATTCTTTGAGATGTTACCTGTACTCAAGGTGAAATCGGAACTAGTGTTTTTCTTTATCTTTCAAGTTTTTTTTTCATTGTTGAAGATGAATAAATGTAGGATCTGTTGCCTATGCTCAAAGTGGTATTTGAGTTTGTTTCCTCAATAAGACTATGATTATTTATTTTATCATTAATAAAGTTCAGTTTATGGCCTTTAAACATTCTCATTGCTAAACATTAGTCACTGGGCATACAGCAGTGATTTAACTGGAGTTTACTACCCCTATCTCCCCACCCTTGGATTTCATGGGGGTGACACCAAAGATGCCACCCTGGGTGACATCAACCCTAGCGATGCCTCTGGAATTAAGGCAGGAAAAAGAAAGGTGGGGGAGCTTGAACTTTCCATGATTGTCAAAAGAAAACCAAAAGTGCTACACAGGTAACTACAGCCATTAAAATTTTGGAAAAAACAGGCAGGGTAAGGAAATAGACATACAAGAGGTAGAGAATCTTAATTATTATTACAGTATTAACATGGAAAAGGGCTAAACCTGAGGGGAGCATAGAGTGCCTGGGAAATGGGAGAAAATCAAACTTAATCCAAGGAAAAAGAACAGCTCCAATTCCTTGTAACAAGAGCCCTTCAACAGTATCCAAACACATACCATGAAGGGAGTGAACCCAAAGTTAATTATTTGTCATAGAAAGTGCTGAAAGCACAAAAATTATTTTGTGTTATATAGGCAGATGTGAAAAAGACATTTGAGAGAGGTTAGTAGTTGGCTATTATTTTATTAACACATTGGCTGTTTCCCAACCAAGCAGGTGTGGTATTGAGATAAAACATCGATACAAAGGAGGAAGGGAACTAACAGCCCGATGTACCCAAATCAATGACAGTAAAAATCAGTGTGTGTCTGTCTTAAAGAGATTGTCAGAAGAAAACACATACAGAAAGTCACGGAAGAGAAAAATTATCAGTGATGTAGTGCACCAATATGCAGTGAGAGGTTAGGAATGGGATTAATAAAAAACAACTAGTGATAAGAGAATTATTACTGCTCATCTTCCACTCAAGGTGTGAGGCTCCTGATCTCAGGAATTGGACCTGTGCTCCAATTCTTTGAAATCATCAAGTCCCTGAATACCCCAGGCACTGTATGACCCATATGGATTTGGTGCGTCCCAAGATATGTAATAATATTGCTATTATATTCATGGTGGGAATGTGCTACATCATAATGACACACAGCCTGGGAAAAAAGAGATCAGATTTCACGAGAGGAAGGTAAAAATAGCTACAGATCCTTGGATCACAGCCATCCTACCCCCCCTCCAGTGTAAGAATAGTGACTACAAATTGGTTTGTTTTAGCTTCACTTTATAAAGGGAAGAGCAAGAACACCTTCTTCTGGGAACAAAAAATTAATGGCTATGAATCAGAATGCAATAGCCAAAATAATACAATAATTTGTATATATAACAAAGCCACCTGCTTTTATAACAGATCAAGTAACAATTTTTCACTGGAGGAGAATCAACAATTTCAAGTTGTCACAGTAGTCTTTGCACTGGAAATGTCAGTATTATTAATGCTAAAGCACTTTCATAAATCCTATTATTATTCAATAAAATAAATATAATAAATAAACTATTCAAATACACTGTAGTCCCTATTAAGTAGCAAATTATGACTCTCCATTTCAATACAAAATACATAGCATATAAACTGAAAAAATTACTACATTGCAGCTGCATAAAATTTTGATTTATGAATTAGAAATTAGCATGCCATACACCTTTAACATCTTTAAAATTACATGTTGAAAATTAATGGTTGCATAATTTAAACTGATGGTATAAAGTGATGATGTAAGCCACTAAGTAAATAATTTTGTTAAAGTATTTGGTGTGCATCATGACAGCGACACTTGCTTAGTCAAGATGTTTTGAACCCAAATCATGGACAAGGGTACTTGATTATAAACGTGCCTTAACTTCATCCAACTGACTATTCTGCAGTAATTGTAGACCTGCATATACAGTGATTGAGCATGTACCAGGAACAAAATATTAGATAGGCACAGAAATAAGCTACAGTGGGAATTTAATTCCAGCCGCCATAATGTAGGACTAAACTCATTATTAAGAGCGAGTGCAATTAAAGTGTGGGATATACATACTTATTTGTGAGTGCCTATTTTTTTTTTTTCTTAACACACCGGTTGTCTTCCACCCAAGGCAGGTGACTCCTAAAAAGAAGAAAGATTTTTTTCATAGGTCACTTCTGTTTTTGACAATTAGTAATTTATAGAGAAAGGGATACTAGCCCCTTGCTCCCAGTATTTTAGTCAACTCTCATGACACGCATGACTTATAGAGGAAGGATTCTTCTCACACTTTCCCATCAAGGTTGCCTATTTAAAAGATACCTATCTGAAGTTCATAGCCATCTTTAGTGAAGGTATGAGAAGGAATGGGTTGTGGAGTGTTATGTGAAGGAAAACAGGCCAGTGGTGAAAGATTATGCTAGACCTGACAAGAGAGGAAGAATGAGGAGGAGGTAAAGATTAGGGTGTGTGAGCAAGTTGGGGCTAGTGATGAATTTAGTGAAGGGGTGTTTGCTACTGTGGAATGTAAATACATTATTACAGTCACAGAAAGCAACTAAATAACTTGTAAGGGTTATTAAGTATTACATAGAAAAGGTGAAAATGTTAGGAGACAGAACTGTGTATCCAAACAGGGATATTGGATAGAATGTGAATACAAAGTTAGGCAGAGGAGTGTGGCTTACAATGAAAAGGCATGGATGGAGGTTTTTGTGATGAAAATGATTAAATATGGGTTTTGATATTATTATATTCTCTAGAAACTTACTCGTTGTGAGTGGCATATAACGCTGGGAATGAGACATGGATATCTGATCAAGAAAGCAGAGGGTAAGCTCCAATTCCTTAGATCAAGAGTCTTTCACCTACATCAAGGTACCTTGAAAGGTGATGTGGTTTTGAGATGCATGTTCCCCCATCTTATTTTCTTTGAAACCACATTTTCTTAGGTGATTCTATTTTTTTTTTTTCAAAATAACTTTTCCTAATTGTCTAAGTTGAAAGAATAACCAGGAATGTGTTATGTTTGCCTAGGCTTTTGGTCTCTGCTTAGTTATTACATGTTTAACTTCATTATCATGCATCCATCAGAAGTGTGCTAAACACACTTTCTATACTCAAACAAAAGAAGGTACAAAAATTACTCCAGAAACTTAAAGAACAAGGTGATGTCCAGTTGAACTGTTGTCATAAAGTTATGATATATATTAAGCTTATTACAGGACAAATATACAAGCTTTTCCTGTATAGATATAAAAAATTGGGCGATACTGTTACAACCTTTTAATATTATTATTATTATTATTATTATCACATGAGTGGGGGAGAGCTACATCCACATGGATCAAACAGCATCTGAGGAACAGCAGATAATAAGGTTGATCCAAAGAAGAGGAGGGTAGCTCCATTTCCTTAGATTAAGAGCCCTTCACCAACATCAGAGTACCCCCTACCAAGGGTAACCTTTCGTAAACACCTTTCAAGAAGTTGTCCAGTAATCATGGTCCAACCAAGGTAGAGTGGTCTGATACAAATTTTAACTTAAAAAAAGGCAACATTTTCTTTAAAAATAGGACTATTATTATTTTACAAATACAGTAGGGCCCCACTTATACGGCTGGTTAGGTTCCAGGCTACCGCTGTAAAGCGGAAACCGCCGTAAAGTGGAACACCCTTTTTTTCCACTTACAAATGCAGTACAAACACTAATAACAAGTTAACAACTAAAACATATATTAAGTTAGCAATAGAACCAGGCAGCAAACAAACAATAAAAAAGTACAATACACACATAGTGCAATCATTACTTACCTTAAAATATTTATAGTCTTAATCTAGGGTGAGACAAGTAGTTTTTATTGTAAGAAATTAACAAGGGTGGTATGTAGGTAGTCAGCCAGGCTACCATACCATGCCACCCCACCCACACAGTAAGATTCTAAGATATTTATAGCATCCCAGGCGATAAAATGTATATACAATTCACTCATTACTACCTTAAAATATAGGGTGAGATGAGTAGTATTTATTGTAAAAAACAAGTAGGTATTTAATGGTATCAACCGGGCTACCATACAGGCCAACCCACCTACACATAATTATTCTAGTTACATTTATGCATCCCGGAGCGATAAAATGTATATACAGTTCACGCCATTTACTTACCTTACAATATTGTAGTCTTAATGTAGGGTCCAGGAGTAAGTAAATGAGATAAAATGAATAAATGAGAGAGAAAGAATGATGCAATGAGAGAGTAACAGGTGCAATAGTTATTAAAACAAACCAGTGATAAGGTAAGTTTTGTAAACAAAGTGAAGCACGTCAGGTTTGTGTACAAGTTACAATTGTGTACAGTTGTCTCTGTTACATTGATACGGTAGAATAAATAAGAACACTCCCATTCTCATGTAACATCATTTTGAGAAGAAATGATCTCTAGTGAAGGGCAATGGAAATAAGGTCACTCTGACTTTTTTGGAGTTTATCCTAGTTTCTCTACACATATGTTGTTATGTATGATAAACTATGTAACCTGTATTTTTTGTATACTGAATAAACTTTACTTACATACATACGGGAAAGAATAAATTTTTTACAGTTACCCCCATAACACATTTTCTCTTATGTTAGATTAGAGAAAATGTTATTTCTGTGGCCTCACTTGTACAATTATCGTGGGCTACCACTTCTCATATTATGTTTATTTATTCTATATGGGGGGGGGTATTTTCATCTTTTATGTATGTATCGGTTTATTATATAATGTCGAAAAAAGTATCATGGATGGATTAAGTGAAAATGGTGCGTTAGTATTGAGAAGGTAGGAAGACAACATTTAATGAGAATCGGTGATTATTATTCATTTCTAATAGTGCTCACTTGTGCAAGTCGTCTGCTACCACATCCTCATATTTATGTTATTCTTTTGTGGGGTGTATTTATCAATCTTTTATTTATGTATCGTGTTTATTATATAATTTATGAAAAAATATCATAGATGGATTAAGGAAAAATGTGTATTTAACGTAATATACGATCTTTAAATGAGAATCGATATGATTATTATTATTACTAATATGACGTCTGGAGATATAAGACACTCTTACGATTTTAATGGTACCTGCATGCAGCACAGTATGTAAGTTTATTTAAGTACAGTATAACATAATTATAATTAGCCAGAGTAAAAATAAAATATGAAATACATAAAACATTTGAAAATTTTGAGTTCCAGACAAATGGAGAGACTTAGTGCTTACTAGAGCTCACGAAAATGTAAACAAACAGGGTGGGGCGTGTGACCGTAATAAAAGTAGGTGGGGGAGCCGATCGCGAGTTTTTGGTCATGAATTTTGAATAACCGTATTTAGCGGAACCCCGTAAAGTAGTGAAATCGCCGTAAAGTGGGGCCCTGCTGTATATAATACATTTTTAATACAAATTAACTTTATTAAACATTACAAGAAATTTTAGCAAAAGCATCACATTTTTCCCACCAAATTCTTCATATTTCACACTGTAAGCTAACAAGAAATATAATTTTTTGCATTTTATAAAGATGGCAATTTTTCACCTGTATCTTTTCCAACTTACTTTTTCATTTTTTTTTGTCTTTGGAATTGAGAGTAGAAGGATCCGATTCCCTGAGCATGGCTAGTTGTTTCTTATTGGTCCAGGAGTTTAGCAACCTCAACTATCCAATTACATCCTTGAACCACTGCCTTTGGCTTTAATGGTGCGTACTCTATCACCCTGAAGATTAGAAATAAAACCTTTTATGGTATAATGCAAAATGAGGTATTATTTCAATTCTCCTACATTAACGCCATAAACAAAAAAAAAATTTTCTTTTAAGAGGGCTGTCACACCAGATAAAAGGTGTCACACCATTCATGCCCAAAGAGGAGAAAGTGCAAAGTTAGTAAGCAGGATGAAACAAGGCCTTAAAGTGATATACAATATTACCAGAACCTGATAAATGTGGATGAGAGGTCAAAGATTAACAGAAGAGAATGTCAAATTACGAATTACACATTGCAAAAAAAATAAAAAACAAAAAAACATGAAACATATTATTACATGTATATTATAAATCTATTTATGTAACAAAGTTTATTATTACTCAAGGGGAAGTGAAAAGAATCTTTCCTCCCTAAGCCAAACGTGTCATAGAGGAACTAAAATGCCAGAAGCAAAGGCTAGTAACCCTTTCTCCTGTATAAACCACTAAGTATAAAAAGGGTGTGTAAGGTAGATAATTGAAATTGGAACATAGATAAGATAAGTGATGAGATATCAAAAATTTAGATAAAGAAACAAATTGGATATTACACTGGGGTAAGGGAGTATGTAAGAAGTGAATGTTTTTCCAGATATTTGGGATTGACTTGTCCAGCACTAGGCTTATGAAGGATGAGGATTAACTGTAGAATTGAAGAAGGAAAAAGTATGTGGTGCTATTGAGGTATCTGTGGAGACAAGACTAGTTATCCCATGAAGGCAAAGAAGGATAGATTACGAGAGTATATGTACTGACACTCTTAATGGGGTCAAGTATCGTTTTTGAAGATGCTGCAGCGAGGAGGCAGCGGAGGCAGAGGAGGATGTTTCTAAGTAGCAATGTGGGTGAAAATATTATGGCAGAGATTCGTAGTGTGGAAATTAGGAGCAGTGTGGTGGAGTTACTAAAAGTATTAGTCAAGGGCTGAAGAGGTGCTGTTGAGGTGGTAGCTGTTTAGAGAGAAAGACTTGAAGAGCATATATATCTTGTTGAGGCAGGAAGGCAGTGTGAGGGCTTCGTCCCCAAAAAGGTTGGAGGATGGCATAAAAGGATGTTTTGTGGCAAAGGGCCTGGAACATTTCCAGCAAGCATGTGTGTTGAGCGTGAGTTAGATAGGATGAATGGAGATAATGTTATTTGGGTGACCTGACAGAGCTGTTTCGAGCGTGAGCAGGGTAATATTTTGTGGGGAATTCAGATCAACTGGTTAGCCAGACTTGAGTCTTGGGAACTGGAATTACCAGGTCTGCACTTTATAGAAAGGGGTTTGGGATATTGGCGAGTTGGAGGACGTCTAAGCTGTTTGTATCTGAGCACCTCGCAAAGACAGTGTATTATGTAATGAGTGATGGTGAGTGTTGAATGATGATCAAAGTTTTTTTCTTCTTTTGGGGTTTACTTTCTTTTAGGTCATACTGCTTCAATTGAATACAGTCATACATTGAAAGAAATTTAGTTTGCTTTTACTACCCTTAATTCTCAAACACACAAATCAATTTTCCTTCCAATTTTACTTATTATTGCACCATTAGAAAGAATTAAAAACCGCATCTCCCACTGAGGCGGGGCCCCCCAAAATACTGAAACATACCCACCATCATTTACCAAGGCTGTCTTCCAAAGTTCGAAACTTTGCCTCACATACAGTGATGCACTGACTTTAGAACCAAACTTTATGAAAAACCGGAGATTTTTAAAATTTTATCAAACTTTTATAAGCCTCAATCTTAGGTTTGAACACTAAGTTTTCCTAGAATGTGAGCAGTTGCCCTACATCTGCCTTTTTGCACCATTTGGCTGACATAATTACAGGTTTATTCAGTATTCTTGCAACTTCTACTTACACTTAGGTCACACTACACAACATGTACACGTTTTTTTAACACACTCTTGAGTTTTTTTTGTTTTTTATCTTAATAGTTTTTTTTGGTCTTTTTACTTTTCCTTTTAACCAGGGGGAAGTGGAAAAAAATCTTTCCTCCGTAAGTCATGTTGTTGTAAAAGTCAACTAAAACCCGGGGAAAAATGGGCTATAACCCCTTTTCCTGTAAAGTTTAACAAAAAAAAAAAAAGAAATTGCAAAGGGGAATCTAATGTTTTGGGATTTTTTGCAAATGAAAGAAAGGATGATTTGGATTTTATAAAATGAAAGAACGGGATGTCCTGGCTTTAATGAAACAAAACTGAAAGGGGGGGGAGAGTTTCAGTGGGGAGGGAAAAAATGGGATTAGGTCAGGGGTTTCAATAGAGTTTGAGCTAAAGAAAGAGTTTCAATAATGTTGAAGGATAAGATACGCAGGAAAAAGGACATAAATGAATTAATTCAAGGGTTAGTGGATAAAATAAAGTTGGGTTGAAAAGGGGTTAATAATGAATTCACCTGGAGAAGAGAGAATGTAGAGGAAGGTGAGATTTTTGGAAATGTTGAGGAATTGTGGGAGTTTTGAAATAAGTGGGAAACTTTTGGTTGGGGGGTTTCAATCAAAATGGGTAAAAATGTTGTGGAGGGAGTAATAGGTAAATTTGGGGTGCCAGGGGTAAATGTAAATGAGGAGCCTTTAATTGAGCTATGTGTAGAAAGAGATTTGGTAATAAGTAATACAGTGGACCCCCGGTTAACAATATTTTTTCACTCCAGAAGTATGTTCAGGTGCCAGTACTGACCGAATTTGTTCCCATAAGAAATATTGTGAAGTAGATTAGTCCATTTCAGACCCCCAAACATACATGTACAAACTCACTTACATAAATACACTTACATAATTGGTCGCATTCGAAGGTAATCGTTATGCGGGGGTCCACTGTACATATTTTATGAAAAAGAGGATAAATAAATATACAAGGTATGATGTAGCATGTAATGAAAGTAGTTTGTTAGATTATGTATTGGTGGATAAAAGGTTAATGGGTACGCTCCAGGATGTACATGTTTATTTAGTTGTAGCTACAGTTAGAGTAAGAGGTAGATGGACAAGAGGAAGGTGGCAACAACAAGTAGGAGGAAAGTGAAAGTGTATAAACTAAGGGAGGAGGAAGTTCGGGTGAGATATAATCAACTATTGGCAGAAAGGTGGGCTAGTGCAAAGACGAGTAGTGGGAGGTTGGATGAGTTCTAAAAATTCAGTATTAGAATGTGGGGCAGAAGTTTGTGGTTATAGGAGGGTGGGGCAGGAGGAAAGAGGAGTGATTGGTGGAATGATGAAGTAAAGGGTGTGATAAAAGAGAAAAAGTTAGCTTATGAGAGGTTTTTACAAAGCAGAAATGTTATAAGAAGAGCAGAGTACAGTGGAACCTCAAAAATCGAACGTATCACATATCGAACGTTTCAAAAATAAGACCACTTTTTCGGACAAACTGTGTCCCTATTATCGAACGCGCCCTATTTTCGGACACCAGGTACGGGACCTGTCCGCTGGTCCCGCTCTGTCCGCGTCCCCGCACAGGCACCGTGAGCAGTCTAGCTTTGTTTATGCTTGAGTGAACACTAACCTGCGCTTTCATTCACACATTTTACAATTATTTAATTGTGTTTAGTGCTTGTGGGGCTGTGAAATAAGCTGCCATGGGCCCAAAGAAACTTGCTAGCAGTACCCCTGTGGTAAAGAAAGTGAGAAACACCATAGATGTGAAGATGGAAATAATACAGAAGTATGAGATTGGAATGAGACTTGTTGAGCTTGCCAGGATGTACAGAGGACTGTGGACAGTTATTTTGTGAGACAGAAACAGACGACTGTGGACAGTTATTTTGTGAGACAGAAACAGACGACTGTGGGCAGTTATTTTGTGAGACAGAAACAGACGACTGTGGACAGTTATTTTGTGAGACAGAAACAGACGACTGTGGAGTTATTTTGTGAGACAAACAGACGATTGTGGACAGTTATTTTGTGAGACAGAAACAGACAACTGTGGACAGTTATTTTGTGAGACAGAAACAGACGACCGTGGAGTTATTTTGTGAGACAAACAGGCGATTGTGGACAGTTATTTTGTGATACAGAAACAGACGACTGTGGATCGTTATTTTGTGAGACAGAAACAGAGGACTGTAGACAGTTATTTTGTGAGACTGGGGTCCAATGACTCTCAAGCTGGTCCTAGTGGCATTAAAATAAAGAGAAGGGAAGCAACCCCAGAGAAGGCTTTGATACCGGAAGTCCTCATGGAGGGGGATTCTCCTTCCAAACAATAACCCCAACTCCCTCTCTCCTCCTCCCTATCTTCCAGATGCCATAACCAATCTTCAATAAAGGTAAGTAAAAATGTTATTTTATATTACTATACATAATTAAAGACTATAACATTTGTTGTGTGTATGTAAAACTGTAATTAATCTCTATAAAATGTATTTTTTTGTGAATATTTTTGGGTTTCTGGAACGGATTAATTGTATTTCCATTATTTCTTATGGGAAATATTGCTTCGAATTTCAGACTTTTCGAATTTAGAACTAGCTCCTGGAACGGATTAAGTTCGAAATTTGAGGTTCCACTGTATATGGAAAGTAAAAGAAAGGTGAAGAGAGTGATGAGAGAGTGCAAAAGGAGAGCAGATGATAGAGTGGGAGAGGCACTGTTAAGAAATTTTAGAGAAATTAAGAAAAATTTTTGGAGTTAAACAAGTTAAGAAAGCCTAGGGAATGAATCTATTTGTCAGTTAAAACAGAGTAGGGGAGTTAGTAGATGGGGAGAGGGAGGTATTAGGTAGATGGCGAGAATATTTTGAGGAACTTTTAAATGTTGAGGAAGAAAGGGAGGCGGTAATTTCATGCACTGGCCAAGGAGGTATACCATCTTTTAGGAGTGAAGAAGAGCAGAATGTAAGTGTGGGGGAGGTACGTGAGGCATTACGTAGAATGAAAGGGGGTAAAGCAGCTGGAACTGATGGGATTGTGACAGAAATGTTAAAAGCAGGGGGGGATATAGTGTTGGAGTGGTTGGTACTTTTGTTTAATAAATGCACAAAAGAGGGGAAGGTACTTAGGGATTGGCAGAGAGCATGTATAGTCCCTTTATATAAAGGGAAGGGGGACAAAAGAGATTGTAAAGATTATAGAGGAATAAGTTTACTGAGTATACAAGGAAAAGTGTACGGTAGGGTTATTATTGAAAGAATTAGAGGTAAGACAGAATGTAGGATTGCAGATGAGCAAGGAGGTTTCAGAGTGGGTAGGGGATGTGTAGATCAAGTGTTTACATTGAAGCATATATGTGAACAGTATTTAGATAAAGGTAGGGAAGTTTTTATTGCATTTATGGATTTAGAAATGGCATATGATAGAGTGGATAGGGGAGCAATGTGGCAGATGTTGCAAGTACTATATGGAATAGGTGGTAAGTTACTAAATGCTGTAAAGAGTTTTTATGAGGATAGTGAGGCTCAGGTTAGGGTGTGTAGAAGAGAGGGAGACTACTTCCCAGTAAAAGTAGGTCTTAGACAGGGATGTGTAATGTCACCATGGTTGTTTAATATATTTATAGATGGGGTTGTAAAAGAAATAAATGCTACGGTGTTCGGAGAGGGGTGGGATTAAATTATGGGAATCAAATACAAAATGGGAATTGACACAGTTTACTTTTTGCTGATGATACTGTGCTTATGGGAGATTCTAAAGAAAAACTGCAAAGGTTAGTGGATGAGCTTGGGAGTATGTGTAAAGGTAGAAAGTTGAAAGTGAAACATAGAAAAGAGTAAGGTGATGAGGGCATCAATGATTTAGATAAAGAAAAAATTGGATATCAAATTGGGGAGGAGGAGTATGGAAGAAGTGAATGTTTTCAGATACTTGGGAGTTGACGTGTCGGCGGATGGATTTATGAAGGATGAGGTTAATCATAGAATTGATGAGGGAAAAAAAGGTGAGCGGTGCATTGAGGTATATGTGGAGTCAAAAAATGTTATCTATGGAGGCAAAGAAGGAATGTATGAAAGTATAGTAGTACCAACACTCTTATATAGGTGTGAAGCTTGGGTTGTGAATGCAGCAACGAGGAGGCAACGGTTGGAGGCAGTGGAGATGTCCTGTCTAAGGGCAATGTGTGGTGTAAATATTATGCAGAAAATTCGGAGTGTGGAAATTAGGAGAAGGTGTGGAGTTAATAAAAGTATTAGTCAGAGGGCTGAAGAGGGGTTGTTTGAGGTGGTTTGGTCATTTAAAGAGAATGGATCAAAGTAGAATGACATGGAAAGCATTTAAATCTGTAGGAGAAGGAAGGCACGGTAGGGGTCGTCCTCGAAAAGGTTGGAAGGAAGGGGTAACGGAGGTTTTGTGGGCGAGGGGCATGGACTTCCAGCAGGCGTGCATGAGTGTGTTCGATAGGAGTGAATGGAGATGAATGGTATTTGGGACCTGACTATCTGTTGGAGTGTGAATAGGGTAATATTTAGTGAAGGGATTCAGGGAAACCGGTTATTTTTATATAGCCGGACTTGAGTCCTGGAAATGGGAAGTAGTACAATGCCCGCACTCTGAAGGAGGGGTTTTGGGATATTAGCAGTTTGGAGGGATATGTTGTGTATCTTCATACGTATATGCTTCTAAACTGTTGTGTTCCGAGCAAATCTGCAAAAACAGTGATTACGTGTGAGTGAGGTGAAAGTGTTGAATGATGATGAAAGTATTTTCTTTTTGGGGATTTTCTTTCTTTTTGGGTCACCCTGCCTCGGTGGGAGACGGCTGACTTGTTAAAAAAAAAAAAAATTAGGGATGTGCTAAAGTATCAGCACTGATGTTGGTATTGGTGGGTATCAACGAATTCTGATGGTAACTGTGGGGTATCAGCTAATTTTGATAGTACATGTATCAATAGTGGCAAAATTTTAATATCTCCCCATCCCTACTGGTTTTTTTTTTAACAAGTCGGCCATCTCCCACCGAGGCAGGGTGACCCAAAAAGAAAGAAAATCCCCAAAAAGAAAATACTTTCATCATCATTCAACTCTTTCACCTCACTCACACATAATCACTGTTTTTGCAGAGGTGCTCAGAGCACAAAAGCTTAGAAGCATATACGTAAAAAGATACACAACACATCCCTCCAAACTGCCAATATCCCGAAACCCCTCCTTTAGAGTGCAGCATTGTACTTCCCATTTCCAGGACTCAAGTCCGGCTATATAAAAATAACCGGTTTCCCTGAATCCCTTCACTAAATATTACCCTGCTCACACTCCAACAGATCGTCAGGTCCCAAATATCATTCGTCTCCATTCACTCCTCTCTAACATGCTCATGCACGCCTGTTGGAAGTCCAAGCCCCTCGCCCACAAAACCTCCCTTACCCCTTCCTTCCAACCTTTTCGAGGATGACCCCTACCCCGCTTTCTTTCCCCTACCTACAGATTTAAATTCTCTCCATGTCATTCTACTTTCATCCATTCTCTCTAAATGACCAAACCACCTCAACAACCCCTTCAGCCCTCTGACTAATACTTTTATTAACTCAACACCTTCTCCTAATTTCCACACTCCGAATTTTCTGCATAATATTTACACCACACATTGCCCTTAGACAGGACATCTCCACTGCCTCCAACCGCCTCCTCGCTGCTGCATTCACAACCCAAGCTTCACACCCATATAAGAATGTTGGTACTACTATACTTTCATACATTCCCTTCTTTGCCTCGACAGATAACGTTTTTGTTTCCACATATACCTCAATGCACCACTCACCTTTTTCTCCTCATCAATTCTATGATTAACCTCATCCTTCATAAATCCATCCACCAACACGTCAATCCCAAGTATCTGAAAACATTTACCTCTTCCATACTCTTTCTTTTCATTCTTTCAACACACCGGCCGTATCCCACAGAAGCGGGGTGGCCCAAAAGGAAAAACGAAAGTTTCTCCTTTTACATTTAGTAATATATACAGGAGAAGGGGTTACTAGCCCCTTGCTCCTGGCATTTTAGTTGCCTCTTACAACACGCATGGCTTACGGAGGAAGAATTCTGTTCCACTTCCCCATGGAGGTAAGAGGAAATAAACAAGAACAAGAACTAGAAAGAAAATAGAAGAAAACCCAGAGGGGTGCATGTATATATGCTTGTACATGTATGTGAAGTGTGACCTAAGTGTAAATAGAAGTAGCAAGATGTACCTGAAATCTTGCATGTGTATGAGACAGAATAAAAAGACACCAGCAATCCTACCATAATGTAAAACAATTACAGGCTTTCGTTTTACACTCACTTGGCAGGACGGTAGTACCTCCCTGGGCGGTTGCTGTCTACCAACCTACTCCTCCTCCCCAACTTGATATCCAATTTTTCATTATCTAAATCATTTGATACCCTCATCACCTTACTCTTTTCTATGTTCACTTTCAACTTTCTACCTTTACACACACTCCCAAACTCGTCCACTAAACTTTGCAATTTTTCTTTAGAATCTCCCATAAGCACAGTATCATCAGCAAAAAGCAACTGTGTCAATTCCCATTTTGAATTTGATTCCCCATAACTTAATCCCACCCTTCTCCCAAACACCCTAGCATTTACTTCTTTTACAACCCCATCTATAAATATATTAAACAACCATGGTGACAGTACACATCCCTGTCTAAGACCTACTTTTACAGGGAAGTACTCTCCCTCTCTTCTACACACCCTAACCTGAGCCTCACTATCCTCATAAAAACTCTTTACAGCATTTAGTAACTTACCACCTATTCCATATACTTGCAACATGTGCCATTGCTCCCCTATCCACTCTATCATATGCCTATTCTAAATCCATAAATGTAACAAAAACTTCCCTACCTTTATCTAAATACTGTTCACATATATGCTTCAATGTAAACACTTGATCTAAACATCCCCTACCCACTCTAAAACCTCCTTGCTCATCCGCAATCCTACATTCTGTCTTACCTCTAATTCTTTCAATAATAACCCTACCGTACACTTTTCCTTGTATACTCAGTAAACTTATTCCTCTATAATTTTTACAATCTCTTTTGTCCCCCTTCCCTTTATATAAAGTTACTATACATGCTCTGCTGATCCCTAGGTACCTTCCCCTCTTTCATACATTTATTATACAAAAATACCAACCACGGGGTATGGGTCAGCCTAGGAAAGGTTGGAGGGAGGGGGTAAAGATGGTTTTGTGTGCGAGGGGCTTTGACTTCCAGCGGGCATGCGTGAGCGTGTTTGATAGGAGTGAATGGAGACAAATGGTTTTTAATACTTGACGTGCTGTTGGAGTGTGAGCAAAGTAACATTTATGAAGGGGTTCAGGGAAACCGGCAAGCCGGACTTGAGTCCTGGAGTTGGGAAGTACAGTGCCTGCACTCTGAAGGAGGGGTGTTAATGTTCAGTAAACTTACACAGAACTAACAACAAGTCACAATGCCATGACTAACAATTCACATCAGTTGTGACTGACTTGACATGGTCCAGAACAGAGTGGAAACATCCTCATAAGGTGTGAAGACTTTGGTGAATTTACATAGAATTTCTCTAGCTCCCCATCTCAAAGTAAAAAATGAGACTGGGAAATTTTTCATAATATACACACATTCTAACATACCAATACATAATAGCATCAGCTAGTGTACTCGGACGGGCAAATTTAAAAACACTTTAAGAAGCCTGACATAAGGAATTATTCAGTCCTACTGACCACATACATAAACCTCTCTCTGAATATTGTAGCACCAGCACAGAGCACTAAGCTTGCAAAACTAAAAGAAAACTTAAATGGCAGAGTTTTCCACCCATCAAACTGAACTGAAAGAAGCTATGAATCAATGCTGCCAGAACAGGGAATGAAACAGACCCATAGAGAGAAGAGGATGACAGGAAAATGAATGACTTCATAAAATCTTATGCATACAAAATAGGGGTAAGCACCATGAACAAGCAAATAAAGCAAAACTCCAAAATCTAACTGAAAAGTAGAAATAAAGAAAACTGGAATGACTACTATAGTAGCAAAAACATTCAAGAAAAGGACTAGGCAAAGAAGCCCCTAAAATCTGTATTCCTATATGCACACCTCTAAAGTGGAGGAAAAAACTCCAATGACAGCATATGATAACCACCTGGTAACATAGGCTTTACCTTGAATAAGAGCAACACTTTCATGAAAAGGATTAGTGTGATTATAATTTCTATGTCAAAGCACTAAACCTGTAAAGGTCAAACAGCATCTGGAGAATGAGAGAAAATCAGGTATTACATTAAGACATGAATGTGTAGCCGTAATGTCTAATATTAAAAGCTTCTTTGCTAACATCAAAGCGCTCAACGTACTTTCAGCATTGGTTATGGATACAAGTACCACACCTGAACTACATTAACATCCCCTTCCCACACTGAAGGCTCAAGAAAGGAAAACATGGCCATTCAATGCGCTCAAATTCTTGAATCAACATAAAGGAATTAAGCATGGCGTCCGAAGGAGGGGGGTAGGCCACCCACCCAGGGTGACACCATTTAGGGGGCGACACCATAGTGCCTCTAAAGAAGGTAGCACAATACTAAAACCATGCTGGCAGCAAAACCATCTGCAGCAACCTAAGAAAAAATCCCCTTCATTTCTATATAACCTATTATAAAGATACAGGAGTACTAAATAGGCCGAAATGGAGAAGAAAATCATTGATTTTTGATGATGTGATAGATGATTTTGGTTTGCAGGATTGAAGGGCAAGGAAATAAAACATCAGATTCTTTGAGAGTTACCATGTACTCAAGGTGAAATCGGAACTAGTGTTTTTTCTTTATCTTTCAAGTATTTTTTTTCATTGTTGAAGATGAATAAATGTATGATCTGTTGCCTATGCTCAAAGGGTATATGAATTGTTTCGCTCATAAGACTATGATTATATATTTTATCCTTAATAAAGTTTCAGTTTTATTGCCTTTAAACAGTTCTCATTGCTAAACATTAGTCACTGGGCAATACAGCAGTGATTTAACTGGAGTTTACTACCCCTATCTCCCCACACCTTGGATTTCACGGGGGTGATCACCAAAGATGCCACCCTGGTGACATCAACCCTAGTGACGCCTCTGGAATTAAGGCATGAAAAAGAAAGTGGGGGGGCCTGAACTTTCCATGATTGTTCAAAAAAAACCAAAGTGCTACACAGTTAAACTAACAAGCCCATAAAAATATTTGGAAAAAACAGGCAGGGTAAGGAAATATTGTAAGTGACATACAAGAGGTAGAGAACTTAATTATTAATTACAGTGATTAACGATGGAAAATGCTAAACCTGAGGAGGCATAGAGTGCCTGGAATGGAGAAAATCAAACTTAATCCAGAAAAAGAAAAACAGCACCATTCCATGTAACAAGAAGAGCCCTTCAACAGTAATCCAAACACATACTCCATGAAAGGGAGTGAACCCAAATTTTATATAATCATAGAACTGTGCTGAAAGCATAAAATTATTTTGTGTATATAGGCAGATGTGAAAAAGACATGTGAGAGAGAGTATAGTAGTGGCTAATTAATTATAAACACATTGGCCGTTTCCTCCCACCAAGCAAGGTGTATTGAGGATAAAAACCTTCGATACAAAGGGAAGGAAGGGAACAAACAGCCGAGTTACCAATCAATGACAGTAAAGAAATCAGTGTGTGTCTGTCTTAAAGAGATTGTCAAAGAAAACACTCAGAAAGTCACGGAAAGAGAAAATTTTCATGAAGTAGTGCAACCAATATTGCAGTGAGAGGTTAGGATGGGATTAAATTCAAAAACAACTAGATGATAAGAGAACTTAATAACGCTCTCATTCCCCAAGGTGAGAGGCTCCTGATCTAAGGAATTGGACTGTGGCTTCCCAATTCTGAATCAAGCTCCTGAATACCCCAGGCACTGTATGACCCTTATGATTTGTGTGCCTCCCCATGAATGTTAATATTGCTATAATTCATGTGGGAAATGCTACAATGCAATAATGATCACACTGCCTGGAAAAAATAATAGAATCAGATTTCACACGAGGTAAGGTAAAAATAGCTACAGATCCTTGGATCACAGCCATCCCCCCCTCCAGTTAAGAATAGGTGACTATACAAATTGGTTGTTTTAAAGCTTCAGCTTTATAGAATGGAAGAGTAACAAAGAACACTTTCTGGGAAACAAAAAATTAATGGCATAAGATCAGAATGCAATATCCATAATATAACAATAATTTAAATAAAAAACAGAAGCCACCATCTTTTTATAACAATTCAAGTAACAATTTTTCACTGGGGAGAAAACATCAATATTCCAAGTTGTCAACAGATCTTTGCAACTGAAATGTCAGTATTTATTAATGCTAAAGCATTTCTAAAATCCTATTATTATTCATAAAATACCAAATATGAATAAATAAACTATTTCAAATACACTGGTAGTCTATTAAGAACAAATTATGAACTCCTTTTTCAAATACAGAAATACAATAGTCATATAACCTGAAAAAATTACTAAATAGGGCAGCTGGCATATAATTTTTGATTATTAGAATTAAAATTAGGCATCATACACCTTTAACAATCTTTAAAATACAGTTGAAATATTAATGGTTGCAAATTTAGAAACTGATGGTATAAAAGTGATGATGTACTGCCACACTAAGTAAATAATTTTGTAAAGTTATTTGGTGTGCATCATGAACAGCACAAACACTTGCTTATAGAGGTTTTTGAACCCTATCAATGACAAGGTGGACTTGCTTATAAAAGTGCCTTACTTCATCCCACTGACTATTCTGCAGTAATTGTAGACTGCATATACAAGAGATGGCGCATGTACTACAGGAAACACAAATCTAAGGATTAGGCACAGAAATAGCTACAGTGGAATTAATTCAGGCTGCATAAATGTAGGACTGAAACTCAAGTTATTTAAAGCCAGTGCTTAGTGGTGATATACAGTACTTATTTGTGAGTTCCTATTTTTTTTTTCTTAACACACGTTTCTTCATTATCCAAGGCAAGGGGTGACCCAAAAAAAGAAAATGAGTTCATAAGTCTTTCTGGATACATTTATGTAATTTATTAGAGAAAGGGATACTAGCCCCTTGCCCCAGTATATTTGCAACTCTCATACATGCATACTTATAGAGGAAGGATTCTTCTCCACTTTCCAATCAATAGGATTTGCCTATTTATGATTACCTATCTGAAGTTTACAATAGCCCTCATTAGTGAAGGTATGGGAAGAGGGGAAGGATGGTCGTTGGGATTGTTTATGGAGGAAACAGGCCAGTGGGTGAAAGAATTATGCAAGACCTAAGACCTGAGACAAGGAGAGGAATGAATGAGAGGAGGTAAAGATGTAGGGTGTGTGAGCCAGTGGGACTTATGATGAATTTAGTGAAGGGGGTTTGCTAACTGGTGGAATGTAAATACATTATTACATTCAGCAGAAAGCACTAAACTTGTAAAGGGTTATTACGTATTACATCGAAAAGTGAGAATGTTAGGAGGACAAACTGGTATCCAAACAGGGATATAGATAGAATGTGATTAACAAAGTTATGCAGTGAGTGTGGCTAACTAATGAAAAAGGCATGGATGGAGGTTTTGTGGATGAAAATGATTAATATGGTTTTGACTATTATTATATTCTCAGGGAAACGTTACTCGTGTGAGTGTCATATAACGTCTTGGGAATGGGAGACAATGATATCTGATCAAAGAAAGCAGAGGGTAGCTCCAATTCCTTAGATCAAAGAGTCTTTCACTTTCACCTACATCAAGGTACCTTGAAAGGATGTGGTTTTGAGATGCATGTTCCCCCATCTTATTTCTTTGAAATCCACATTTCTTAGGTTTCTATTTTTTTTTTCAAAAATAACTTTTCTAATTGTCTAAGTGGGAAGAATAACCAGGAAATGTGTTATGTTTGCCTAGGCTTTTGGTCTCTGCTTAGTTATTACATGTTTAACTTCATTATCATGCATCCATCAGAAGTGTGCTAAACACACTTTCTATACTCAAACAAAAGAAGGTACAAAAATTACTACAGAAAATTAAAGTAACAAGGTGATGTCTAGTGAACTGTTGTCATAAAGTTATGATATATATTAAGCTTATTACAGGACAAATATACAAGCTTTTCCTGTAAGATAAAAATTAGGGCGATACTGTTACAACCTTTAATATTATTATTATTATTATTATTATTATTATCACATGAGTGGGGGAGAGCTACATCCACATGGATCAAACAGCATCTGAGGAACAGCAGATAATAAGGTTGATCCAAAGAAGAGGAGGGTAGCTCCATTTCCTTAGATTAAGAGCCCTTCACCAACATCAAGAGTACCCCCACCAAGGGTAACCTTTAGTAAAGACACCTTTCTAGAAGTTTCCAGTAATCATGTCCACCAATGTAGTTCTGATACAAATTTTAACTTAAAAAAAGGCAACATTTTCTTTAAAAATAGGACTATTATTATTTTACAAATACAGTAGGGCCCCACTTATAAACTCTGGTTAGTTTCCAGCCTACCGCTTAAAGCGAAACCCGCCGTAAAGTGGAACCCCGCCTTTTTTTCCCACTTACAAATGCATACAAACACTAGATAACAAGTTTACACTAACATATATTAAGTTAGCAATAGAACCAGGCATCAAAAAACAATAAAAAAGTACAATACACACATAGTGCAATCATTACTTACCTTAAAATATTTATAGTCTTAATCAGGTGAGACAAGTAAGTAATTAATGTAAGAAATCAATTGTGGTATGTATGGTAGTCAGCCAGGCTACCATACCAGGCCACCCCACCCACACCATACAATTCTATGATATTTAACCCTGTGAGGGTCTTCAGTGGTCGTATCACCAGGGTCGGCAAATTTAAAAAAAAAAAATTATTTTCTCTTATGAAAAATAAATAAATCCTTTACCCGATCATAAAGACACCAAAAGTTGAAATTGATCGAAAACTTACGAGATTATCTCCGCAAAGTTAGCTGGTCACGGCGATGTTTACGATGCGGCGATTTTGCCCACTTTGAGCCCCATTTTCAGGCCAATTTCGCTGTACCTAGTCTACAAAAAAACATGAATTTTTCGCTAGAACTCCATTTATTTCTATCGAATGGTGGCAAGAAACTACCCATATATGAAATTCAACTATCCAGTACAGTGGTCATAATATAGCATTTTGCACAATTTCATACAAATTCAAAAGATGCCAATTTCCGAATAGGGACCATTAATAAACAAGAGAGACATTCCTGCATTCTTAAGACATGACATTTCTTTTCCTCTATATATTAGTCCCATCGTCAAGGCCCCTCCATATATTCTTTTTGTCTTTCATTTTGAATTATTAGGTCTCAACAAAAAATATAAGATTTACTGTTATGTGCAGGACTACTGCATTATGTGTAAAAAATGGTATAAATATTATTGGTGCACTTGTGAAATGAAATTAGGACTCACCAGTTGACGTGTATTGCACGCTTGCACGATTTGTTTACTTTTGAAGTTTGTAAAAAACGAACATTTCTGCAACTTTGGGCTCAATTTCAAGGCACCTTTCCTTTGTAAAACCAGCCAAAATCATACAATTTCTGTAATATGTCTTCCCATTCTATAAAATGAAGACCAAGAAAAACTAGAATACAACAATAAATACCATACGAAAATACACTGCAAAGTCGCTGTATATTTCTCAAAAAATGGTCAATAGTTTTTTTTTTCTCATTATGCACTGTTTGCTTGCAGGATTTTTTTTTAGACTGGTGCACACTGACCACATAACCCATTCTTTCATATGAATGGCCCTACCAGCTTCCCCACTAGATTTGAGCCGCTAAGAATTTATGCGTACTGAGTACGTCAAAAACCCCAACGCGTAAAACGTCCTAGTACGACGAAAACCCTCAAAGGTTAAGCATCCCAGAGTGATAAAATGAATAATACAGTTCCAACTCATACTTAACCTTAAAATATAGGTGAGATGAGTAGTATTTATTGTAAAAAATCAAATTTGGTATGTATGGTATCAGCCGGGCACCATACGCAGGCCAACCCACCACACATAATATTCTATTCATTTAAGGCATCCCCGGTATATATAGCGATAAAATGTATATACAGTTCACACATTACTTACCTTAAAAATATTTGTAGTCTTAATGTAGGGTCAGAGTAAAGAAAATGAGATAAGAAAAAGAATAAATGAGAGAGAGAAAGATGATGCATGAGAGTAACAGGTGTCCAGAGTTATGTAAACAAACGGCAGGCGAGGTAATTTTTGTAAACTAAGTTTACTCGTCTGGTTTGTGTAACAAGTTACATTGTGTAGCAGGTTTCTCTACATTGATACCGTAGAATAAATAAGAACAACTACACTCCCATTCTCATGTAACATCATCTTTGAGAAGAAATGATGCTCTGCTTGAAGGCAATGGAAATAATTCACTCTGACTTTTTTTTGGTTATCCTAGGTTCTCTACACAATATGTTGTTATGTATGATAAACTAGTAACTGATTAAGTGTATACCTGAATAAATTACATACATACGAAAGTAATAATTTTCTACAGTTACCCCCAGTAACACATTTTCTCTTATGTTAGATTAGAGAACATGTGATTCTTGGCATCACCTGTACACGTTATCTGCTACCACATCTCCATATTTATGTTTAATTTATTCTATTGTGGGGTGTATTTATCATCTTTTTATGGTATGTATCGTGTTCTATTATATAATTTTGAAAAAAATATCATGATGGATTAATGAAAATGTGTATATTAATCGTAATATACAACATTTACTGAGACTCGGTAGATTATTATTATCATTTCTAATACGGGCGTCACTTCTGTGCAAAGTCGTCTGCTACCACATCTCATAATTATGTTTATCTATGTAGGTTGGGTGTATTTATCATCTTTTTATGTTATGGTATGAGTTTATTATATAATTTTTGAAAAAATATCAAGATGTGGATATAATGAAAATGGTGTATTTAAAACGAATATACGACATTTCAATGAGACTCGATGATGAATATATTATTACTAATGATGACGTCTGGAGACATAAAGACACGTTACTGATTTTAATGTGTACCCTGCATGCCAGCACAGTATGTAAGTTTATTTAAGTACAGTATACATAAGTAAAATATCAGAGTACAATAAAATATGAAATAACTTTTAAAAACATTTGAAATTTGAGTTTCCCAGACACAAAGGAGAGACTTAGTGCTTACTGAGGCTCACGAAGAATGTAACAAACAGGTGGGCGTGGTGACCGTATTAGAAAGTCAGGTGGGGGAGCCTTATAGCGATTTTGGTCATAAATTTGAAATGACCGTCAATTTCGGAAAAACGCTCGAAAAGTGTGAAACGCCGTAAAGTGGGGCCCTGCTGTATATTAATACATATTTAAATACAAATTAACTTATTACACTTTACAATGAAATTTAGCAAAAGCATCACATTTTTCTCCAAATTCATTCATATTTTTCACAACTGTAAGCTATACAAGCAATATAATTTTTGCATTTTATAAAATGGGCATTTTTTCACCTGGTATATCTTCCATACTTACTTTTTCTTTTTCTGTCTTTGGAATTGATCGTAGAAGGATCAATTCCTGAGCAATGGCTAGTTTTTTCTAAGGTCCAGGAGTTTTAGCAACCTCAACACCAATTTCATTCCTCATCCTAGACACACTGCCTTTGCTTTAATGGTGCGTACTCTACACCCTGAAATTAAAATTAAAACTTTTATGTGTATTAATGCAAAATTAGGTCTTATTCAATATCTCCACATTAACTCCATAAACAAAAAAAAAAAAAAATATTCTTAAAGAGGGCGTAAACCAGATAAAAGTTGTCACACACAACCATTCATGCCAAAGAGAGGAGAAAGTGCAAATAGTATGCAGGATTAAAACAACCTAAAGTGATATACAATATTACAGAACCTGATAAAAGTGATGAAGGTCTAAATTAACAGAAGAAAGGCATAATTACGAATATAACAACACATTGCAAAAAAACATGAAACAATTATTTACATTTAAATTTATAAATTCTATTAAGTAACAAGTATTAATTTAATACACCATGGGGAAGTGGAAAAGAATCTTCCTCCCTAAGCCCAAACGTGTCATAAGGAGGCAAGCTAAAATCCGAGGAGGCAAAGGCTAGTAACCCTTTCTCCTGTATAACTCACTAAGTATAAAAGGTGTGTAAAGGTAGATAATTGAAATTGAACATAGATAAGAGTAAGGTGATGATGATTCAAACAATTTAGAATAAAAGAAAAATTGGATATTACACTGGGGTAAGGGAGTATGGAAAAGTGAATGTTTTCAGATATTTGGAGTTTTGACTTGTCAGGCAGCTAGCATATGAAGGATGAGGTTGACTGTAGAATGATGAAGGAAAAAAGGTGATGTGCATTGAGGTATCTGTGGAGACAAAGAATGTATCCATGAAGGCCAAGAAGGATATGTAACGAAGTATAGTGTACTCCGCACTCTATAAGTGGGTGTCTAGTATCGGTTGAAATGCTGCAGCAGAGTGGAGCAAGCTGAGGCAGTGGAGATGTGTCCTAAGAGCAATGTGGGGTGTAAATATTATGGCAGAGAATTCGTATGTGGCAATTAGGAGCAGGTGTGGGAGTTACTAAAAGTATTAGTCAGAGGGCTGAAAGGGCTGTTGAGGTGGTTTGACTGTTTAGAGAGAAATACTTGAAGTAGGCATATAAATCTGTTGAGGAAGGAAGGCAGGGTAGGGCTTCGTTCCCCAAAAAGGTATGGAGGATGTGCATTAAAGGAGGTTTGTGGGCCAAGGCCTGGACTTCCAGCAAGCATGTTGTTGGCGGTGTTAGATAGGTAGTGAATGATGATGATGAGTTTTTGGGGACATGACAAGCTGTTTCGAGCGAGAGCAGGGTAAATTTTGTGAGGGAAATCAGGCACAACTTGGTTAGCCAGACTAGTCTTTGGAAAAGGAATACATGTCTCACTTTACAGAAGGGGTTTGGGAGATATTGGCCGTTTGGAGGGACGTCAAGCTGTTGTATCTGAGCACCCTGCAAAAGACAGTGATAATGTTGAGTGATGGTGAGTGTTTGAATGATGATCAAAGATTTTCCTCTTTCTTTATTGGGGTTTACTTTCTTTTTAGGTCATCCTGCTCTCATTTGGATCCCAACACAGTAACATGAAAAAAAATTATTTTGCTCTTACTACCCTAAAATTCTTCAAACACACCAATCAATTTTCCTTGCAATATTACTTATTAGTTGCACCAGTAGCAAGAATGTACACAACGTCATCTCCCACCCAGGCAAGGGTCCCAAAATAACTGAAACATATCCTACCATCCATTACTCAAGTGCTGTTCTTGCCAGAAGTGTGCTGTGAGAACATGTATGCCTACAACATACAGTGATGTCCCTGACATTAGAACCCTGAAACTTTATGAAAAACCCGGAGATATTAAAGATTTTATCAAACTTTTATAAGCCTCATCTTAGGTTATGTGAACACAAGTTTTCCTATGAATGAGCAGTTGCAACCATCCAACATCTGGCCTTTTTTGCACCATTTGGCTGACATAAATTATCAGATTATTACAGGTATGTCATGCTACTTCCTACTTACACTTAGTCCACTACACATACAAGTAACAAACGTTTTATTAATACACACTCCATCTTGAGTTTTCTTTGATTTTATCTTAATAGTTCTTGTCTTATTACTTTTCCTTTTATATCCATGGGGAAGTGGAATAAGAATCTTTCCTCCGTAAGCCATGGTGTGTTGTAAAAAGTCAACTAAAATGCCTGGAACAATGGGCTAGTAAACGCCCTTTTCCTGTAAAGATTACTAAAAAGAATTAGAAGATAATTGTCAAGTGGAAGTCTGAATTGTGTGGATGTTGTGCAAATGATAAGAAAAGTAGATGATTGTGATGTTATGAATGAAAGAAGCAGATGTCCTGGCATTAAGTGAAACAAAGCTGAAGAGGAGTGTTAGAGTTTCAGTGTAGAAGAAGGAATAAATGGGATTAGGTCAGGGGTTTCAAATAGAGTAGAGCTAAGAAAGAGTTGGCAATAAAGTTGAAGGATAAGATAACGGGCAGGAAAAGAGACTTATAAATGTATATTTCAAGGATTAATGTGGAGTAAAATAAAGGTTGGATGTGAAAAGTGGTTATAGTAAGTGTATATCACCTGGAGAAGAGGAGAAGTGTAGAGAGAGAGAGAGGGATTTTGGGAATGTGAGCTGAATTGTGGAGAGTTTGAACTAAATTGTGAGAGTACATGTGGTTGGGATTTCAATGCTAAAGTGGGTAAAAATGATGTAGAGGTGAGTAGTAAGGTAAATTTGGGGTGCCAGGGGTAATGTAAATGAGGTAGCCTTTAATTATGCTATGTGTAGAAAGAGATTTGGTGGTAATAAGAAATACATATTTATGAAAAAGAGATAAATAAATATAACAAGGTATGATGTAGCACGTAATGATGTTAGTTTGTTAGATTATTGTATTGGTGGATAAAAGGTTAATGGGGTACGCTCCAGGATAACATGTATATAGAGGAGGCAACTTGATATAATCGGATCATTAGTTAGTTGTAGGCTACATTTAGAGTAAGAGGTAGATGGACAAAGGAAGGTGGCAATCACAAGTAGAGAAAGTGAAAAGTGTATAAACTAAGGAGGAGGAGTTCGGGTGAGAATAATCAACTATTGGCAGAAAGGTGGAGCTAGTGCAAAGATGAGGTAGTGGGGGGTTGGTTGAGTACAAAAATTCATGTGATTAGAATGTGGGGCAGAAGTTTGTGGTTAAGAGGAGGGTGGGGGCAGGAAGAAGAGGAGTGTATTGGTGGAATGATGAAAGTACAGGGTGTGAAAAAGAGAAATAGTATAGCTTATGAGAGGTTTTTTACAAAGGCGAAATGTTATATGAAGATGGCAGAGTACATGGAACCTCAAAAAAATTCGAACGTATCACATATCGAACGTTTCAAAAATAAGACCATTTTATCGTAACAAGACTGTGTCCCTATTATCGAACGCCCCCTACTTACGGACCGCCGGGTATCGGACCTGTCCGCAGGTCCTCCGCACGGTCCGCGTCCCCCACAGCGCCGTGAGGCCGTCCTAGCTCTGTTTATGCATGAGTGAACACTAACCTGCGCTCTCATACACACATTTTCCGATTATTTAATTGTGTTTTAGTGCTTTGGGGCTGTGAAATAAGCTGCCCTGGGCCCAAAGAAACTTGCTAGCGGGACCCCTGTGGTAAAGGAAAGTGCGAAACCCCCTAGATGTGAAGATGGAAATAATACAGAAGTATGACATTGAATGATACTTGTTGAGCTAAGCCAGGATGTAGGCAAGGACTGGTGGTAGAGACCGTTATTATTTGTGAGGCAAGAAACAGACGACTGGTTGTACAGTTATTTTGTGAGATCAGAAATCAAGACGACTGTGGACAGTTATTTTGTGAGACAGAAACAGACGACTGGGAGCAGTTATTTTGTGAGACTAAGAAACAGACGACTGTGGAGGTTATTTTGTGAGACAAACGACGATTGTGGACAGTTATTTTGTGAACAGAAAAAGAAACAGTGGACAGTTAATTTTGTGAGAAAGAACAGTACACCATAGGAGTTATTTAGTGAGACAAACAGGCGATGTGGACAGTTAATTTGTGAGACAGAAACAGACGAACGTGGATCGTTATTTTGTGAGCCAGAAACAGAGGACTGTAGACAGTTTAATTTTGTGAAGACTGGGTCCAATGACTCTCAACTGGTCCTATGTGGCAATTATAAAATGCAGAGAAGGGAAGGCAACCCCAGAGAAGCTTAGGATACCAGAAGTCCTCATGGAGGGGATTCTCCTTCCAAACAATAAACACCCAACTCTCCCTCGCCCTCCTCCCTTATCTTCCAGTATGCCATAACCAATCATCAATACAGGTAAGAAAAAATGTTATTTTATATTACTATACATAATTAAAGACTATAGCATTTGTTTGTGTATGTAAAAACTGTAATTTTAATCTTATAAAAATGTATTTTTTTGTGAATAATTTTTGGATTTCTGAACGGATTAATTGTATTTTTTCCATTATTTTTATGGGAATAATGCTTCGAATTTCAGAACTTTTCGATTTAGAACAAGCTCCTGGAACGGATTAAGTTCAAATTTGGAGGTTCCACTGTAATATAGGAAAGTAAAAGAAAGGTGAAGAAGTGATAGAGAGTGCAAGAAAGGATAGCAATGATAGAGTGGAGAGGCACTGTTAAAAAATTTTATAGTGAAATTAAGAAAAAATTTTTGGAATGAGTGAGTTAAACATTCAGAAAGCCTGGGAATGAATCTATTGTCAGTTAAAAACAGAGTTTTTAAGGGAGATAGTAGATGGGAGAGGGAGTATTAGGTAGATGGCGAGAATATTGGAGAACTTTTAATGTTGAGGAAGAAAGGGAGGCGTAAATTTCATGCACTGGCAATGGAAGTATACCATCTTTTAGGAGTGAAGAAAGAGCAGAACGTAAGTGTGGGGGGGAGGTAACATGAGGCATTACGTAGAAAGAAAGGGGTAAAGCACTGGAAAACTGATGGATCATGACAGAAAGTTAAAAGCAGGGGGGCGATACAGTGTTGGAGTGGTTGGTACTTTTGTTTTAAATATAAATGTACAAAAGACGGGAAGGTAACCTAGGGATTGGCAGAGAGGTGGCATGTCTAGTCCCTTATATAAAAAGGAAGGGGACAAAAGAGATTGTAAAAATTATATAGAGAATAATTTATGCCTGAGTATACAAGGAAAAAGTGTACGGTAGGGTTATTATTAGAAAGGGAGAATTAGACGGTAAGACAGAATGTAGGACTGCAGATGAGCGAAGGAGGTTTCAGAGTGGTAGGGGATGTGTAGATCAAGTGTTTACATTGAAGTAATGTATATATGTGAACATAATTAGAATAAAAGTAGGGAAGTTTTTAAGCTGCATTATGATTTAGAAAGGCATATGATAGAGTGATAGGGAGCAATGTGCAGATGTTGCAAAGTACTATATGGAATAGGTGGAATTTACTAAATGTCTGTAACGGAGTTAGTTTACATGAGGAAAGTGAGGCTCAGGTTAGGTGTGTGTAAAGAGAGGGGAGACACTTCCCAGTAAAAGAAGGTCTATAGACAGGGATGTGTAATGTCACCATGGTTTTTAATATATTTATAGATGGAGTTGTAAAAGAAGTAAATAGCTAGGGTGTTCGGAGAGGGGTGGGATTAGAATAATGGGGAATCAAATAAACAAAATGGGAATTGAACACAGTTTTACTTTTTGCTGATATACTGCTTAGTTGAGAAATCTAAAGCAAAACAACAAAGGTTATGGATGAGTTTGGGATGTGAGGTAAAGGAAGAAAGTTTGAAAGTGAACATAGAAAAAGAGTAAATGGATGAGGGCAATCAAATGATTTAGAATAAAGAAAATTGGATATCAAATTGGGGAGAGGAGATGGAAGCAAGAATGTTTTCAGATACTTGGTATTTGACGTGGTCGGTGGGATGAGATTTAATGAAGATGAGGTTAATCATAGAATTGATGCGGGAAAAAAGTGAGATGGTGCATTGAAGTATATGTTGAGTCAAAAAAAAAACGTTACCTTATGGAGGCAAAGAAGGTGAAATGTATGAAAGTATAGTATTGTACCAACACTCTTATATAGGTGTGAGAAGCTTGGGTTGCGAATGCAGCAACGAGGAGGCGGTTGGAGGCAGAGTGGAGATTCGCTGTCTAAGGGCAATGTGTGTGGTAAATATTATGCAGACAATTCGGAAGTGTGGAAATTAGAGAAGGTGTGGAGTTTAAATAAAAAGTATTAGTCAGAGGGCCTGAAGAGGGGTTGTTAGGTGGTTTGTCATTTAAAGAGAAAGGATCAAAGATAGAATGACCATGGAAAGCATTTCAATCTGAGAGAAGGAAAGGCACCTAGGTCGACCTCTAAAAGGTTTGGAAGGAAGGGTAACGGAGGTTTTAGTGGGCGAGGGGCTTGGACTTCCAGCAGGCGTGCGAAGAGTGTGTTCGAGTAGATGAATGGAGGATGAATGGTATTTGGGACCTGACTATCTGGTTGGAAGTGTGAAAGGGTATTATTTAGTGAGAGGGATTCAGGGAAACCGGTAATAATTTTAAATACCGGACTGAGTTCCTGGAAATGGGAAGTAGCACAATCCCGCACATCTGAAGGAGGGGTTTTTGGGTATTAGCAGTTTTGGAGGGATATGTTGTTTGTATCTTCATACGTATTATGCATCTAAACAGCTGATGTGTTCCGACAAAATCCTGCCAAAAACATGATGTACGTGAGAGTGAGGGTGCAAGTGTTGAATGATTGATGAAAGTATTTTCTTTTGGGGATTTTCTTTCTTTTTGGGTCACCCTGCCATCGGTGGGAGACGGCTGACTTGTTAAAAACAAAAAAACTCAGGGATGTGCAAAGTATCAGCACTGATGTTGGTAATGGTGGGTAATCAACGAATTCCTGATGGTAACTGTGGGGTATCGATCAGCTAATTTTGAATAGTACATTATCAATAGTGGCAAAATTTTAATAGCACCCCATTCCCTACTGGTTTATTATTAACGAAGTCGGGCCATCTCCCACCGAGGCATGGTGACCCAAAAAGAAAGAAAATCCCCCAAAAAGAAAATACTTTCATCATCAATTCAACTCATTTACACCTCACACACACATAATCACTGATGTTTTTGGGCAGAGGTGCTCAGAGCACAAAAGCTTATGAAGCATAAACTAAAAAGATATAACCACAACCATCCTCCAAATCTGCCAATATCCCGAAACTCCTCCTTTATAGTGCAGCATTGTACTTCCCATTTCCAGGACTCAAGTCCGGGGGCCCCCTATATAAAAATAACTGGTTACCCTGAATCCCTACAACTAAATAGACCCTGCTCACACTCCAACAGATCGTCAGTCCCAAATAATCCTCCGTCTCCATTCACTCCTCTCTAACATGCTCATGCACGCCTGCAGAAGTCCAAGCCCCTCGCCCACAAAACCTCCCTTACCCCTTCTTCCACCTTTTCGAGGATACCTCCCTCTACACCTCCCTTTCTTTCCCCTACAGATTAAATCTCTCCTGTCCTTCTACTTTGAACCATTCTCTCTAAAGTACGCAAACCACCTCAACAACCCCTCTTCAGCCCTCTGAAATAATACTTAATTACTCAACACCTTCTCTTAATTTCCACACTCCGAATTTTCTGCATAATTTTACACCACACATTGCCCTAAGACAGACATCACCACTGCCTCAACCACCTCCACGCTGCTGCATTCACAAACCCAACTTCCACACCCATATAAGTGAGTTGGAAACTACGATACTTTCAACATACCCTTCTTTGCCTCGACATATAACGTTTTTTGTCTCCACATATACCTTCAATGCACCACTCACCTTTTTTTTATTATTATCTCACACGGTCCGCGATTCCCACCAGGCAGGGTGCCCGAAAAAAGAAAAACTTTCACCATCATTCACTCCATCACTGTCTTGCCAGAAGGGAGGGCTTTACACTACAGTTTTAAACTGCAACATTAACAACAACCACCCCTCCTTCAGAGTGCAGTGCACTGTACTTCCGCAACTCGTCTCGAAGGACTCAAGTCCGGCCTGCCGGTTTCCCTGAATCCCTTCAATATTCAATAAACTTACACAGAACTAACAACAAGTCACAATGCCATGACTAACAATTCACATCAGTTGTGACTGACTTGACATGGTCCAGAACAGAGTGGAAACATCCTCATAAGGTGTGAAGACTTTGGTGAATTTACATAGAATTTCTCTAGCTCCCCATCTCAAAGTAAAAAATGAGACTGGGAAATTTTTCATAATATACACACATTCTAACATACCAATACATAATAGCATCAGCTAGTGTACTCGGACGGGCAAATTTAAAAACACTTTAAGAAGCCTGACATAAGGAATTATTCAGTCCTACTGACCACATACATAAACCTCTCTCTGAATATTGTAGCACCAGCACAGAGCACTAAGCTTGCAAAACTAAAAGAAAACTTAAATGGCAGAGTTTTCCACCCATCAAACTGAACTGAAAGAAGCTATGAATCAATGCTGCCAGAACAGGGAATGAAACAGACCCATAGAGAGAAGAGGATGACAGGAAAATGAATGACTTCATAAAATCTTATGCATACAAAATAGGGGTAAGCACCATGAACAAGCAAATAAAGCAAAACTCCAAAATCTAACTGAAAAGTAGAAATAAAGAAAACTGGAATGACTACTATAGTAGCAAAAACATTCAAGAAAAGGACTAGGCAAAGAAGCCCCTAAAATCTGTATTCCTATATGCACACCTCTAAAGTGGAGGAAAAAACTCCAATGACAGCATATGATAACCACCTGGTAACATAGGCTTTACCTTGAATAAGAGCAACACTTTCATGAAAAGGATTAGTGTGATTATAATTTCTATGTCAAAGCACTAAACCTGTAAAGGTCAAACAGCATCTGGAGAATGAGAGAAAATCAGGTATTACATTAAGACATGAATGTGTAGCCGTAATGTCTAATATTAAAAGCTTCTTTGCTAACATCAAAGCGCTCAACGTACTTTCAGCATTGGTTATGGATACAAGTACCACACCTGAACTACATTAACATCCCCTTCCCACACTGAAGGCTCAAGAAAGGAAAACATGGCCATTCAATGCGCTCAAATTCTTGAATCAACATAAAGGAATTAAGCATGGCGTCCGAAGGAGGGGGGTAGGCCACCCACCCAGGGTGACACCATTTAGGGGGCGACACCATAGTGCCTCTAAAGAAGGTAGCACAATACTAAAACCATGCTGGCAGCAAAACCATCTGCAGCAACCTAAGAAAAAATCCCCTTCATTTCTATATAACCTATTATAAAGATACAGGAGTACTAAATAGGCCGAAATGGAGAAGAAAATCATTGATTTTTGATGATGTGATAGATGATTTTGGTTTGCAGGATTGAAGGGCAAGGAAATAAAACATCAGATTCTTTGAGAGTTACCATGTACTCAAGGTGAAATCGGAACTAGTGTTTTTTCTTTATCTTTCAAGTATTTTTTTTCATTGTTGAAGATGAATAAATGTATGATCTGTTGCCTATGCTCAAAGGGTATATGAATTGTTTCGCTCATAAGACTATGATTATATATTTTATCCTTAATAAAGTTTCAGTTTTATTGCCTTTAAACAGTTCTCATTGCTAAACATTAGTCACTGGGCAATACAGCAGTGATTTAACTGGAGTTTACTACCCCTATCTCCCCACACCTTGGATTTCACGGGGGTGATCACCAAAGATGCCACCCTGGTGACATCAACCCTAGTGACGCCTCTGGAATTAAGGCATGAAAAAGAAAGTGGGGGGGCCTGAACTTTCCATGATTGTTCAAAAAAAACCAAAGTGCTACACAGTTAAACTAACAAGCCCATAAAAATATTTGGAAAAAACAGGCAGGGTAAGGAAATATTGTAAGTGACATACAAGAGGTAGAGAACTTAATTATTAATTACAGTGATTAACGATGGAAAATGCTAAACCTGAGGAGGCATAGAGTGCCTGGAATGGAGAAAATCAAACTTAATCCAGAAAAAGAAAAACAGCACCATTCCATGTAACAAGAAGAGCCCTTCAACAGTAATCCAAACACATACTCCATGAAAGGGAGTGAACCCAAATTTTATATAATCATAGAACTGTGCTGAAAGCATAAAATTATTTTGTGTATATAGGCAGATGTGAAAAAGACATGTGAGAGAGAGTATAGTAGTGGCTAATTAATTATAAACACATTGGCCGTTTCCTCCCACCAAGCAAGGTGTATTGAGGATAAAAACCTTCGATACAAAGGGAAGGAAGGGAACAAACAGCCGAGTTACCAATCAATGACAGTAAAGAAATCAGTGTGTGTCTGTCTTAAAGAGATTGTCAAAGAAAACACTCAGAAAGTCACGGAAAGAGAAAATTTTCATGAAGTAGTGCAACCAATATTGCAGTGAGAGGTTAGGATGGGATTAAATTCAAAAACAACTAGATGATAAGAGAACTTAATAACGCTCTCATTCCCCAAGGTGAGAGGCTCCTGATCTAAGGAATTGGACTGTGGCTTCCCAATTCTGAATCAAGCTCCTGAATACCCCAGGCACTGTATGACCCTTATGATTTGTGTGCCTCCCCATGAATGTTAATATTGCTATAATTCATGTGGGAAATGCTACAATGCAATAATGATCACACTGCCTGGAAAAAATAATAGAATCAGATTTCACACGAGGTAAGGTAAAAATAGCTACAGATCCTTGGATCACAGCCATCCCCCCCTCCAGTTAAGAATAGGTGACTATACAAATTGGTTGTTTTAAAGCTTCAGCTTTATAGAATGGAAGAGTAACAAAGAACACTTTCTGGGAAACAAAAAATTAATGGCATAAGATCAGAATGCAATATCCATAATATAACAATAATTTAAATAAAAAACAGAAGCCACCATCTTTTTATAACAATTCAAGTAACAATTTTTCACTGGGGAGAAAACATCAATATTCCAAGTTGTCAACAGATCTTTGCAACTGAAATGTCAGTATTTATTAATGCTAAAGCATTTCTAAAATCCTATTATTATTCATAAAATACCAAATATGAATAAATAAACTATTTCAAATACACTGGTAGTCTATTAAGAACAAATTATGAACTCCTTTTTCAAATACAGAAATACAATAGTCATATAACCTGAAAAAATTACTAAATAGGGCAGCTGGCATATAATTTTTGATTATTAGAATTAAAATTAGGCATCATACACCTTTAACAATCTTTAAAATACAGTTGAAATATTAATGGTTGCAAATTTAGAAACTGATGGTATAAAAGTGATGATGTACTGCCACACTAAGTAAATAATTTTGTAAAGTTATTTGGTGTGCATCATGAACAGCACAAACACTTGCTTATAGAGGTTTTTGAACCCTATCAATGACAAGGTGGACTTGCTTATAAAAGTGCCTTACTTCATCCCACTGACTATTCTGCAGTAATTGTAGACTGCATATACAAGAGATGGCGCATGTACTACAGGAAACACAAATCTAAGGATTAGGCACAGAAATAGCTACAGTGGAATTAATTCAGGCTGCATAAATGTAGGACTGAAACTCAAGTTATTTAAAGCCAGTGCTTAGTGGTGATATACAGTACTTATTTGTGAGTTCCTATTTTTTTTTTCTTAACACACGTTTCTTCATTATCCAAGGCAAGGGGTGACCCAAAAAAAGAAAATGAGTTCATAAGTCTTTCTGGATACATTTATGTAATTTATTAGAGAAAGGGATACTAGCCCCTTGCCCCAGTATATTTGCAACTCTCATACATGCATACTTATAGAGGAAGGATTCTTCTCCACTTTCCAATCAATAGGATTTGCCTATTTATGATTACCTATCTGAAGTTTACAATAGCCCTCATTAGTGAAGGTATGGGAAGAGGGGAAGGATGGTCGTTGGGATTGTTTATGGAGGAAACAGGCCAGTGGGTGAAAGAATTATGCAAGACCTAAGACCTGAGACAAGGAGAGGAATGAATGAGAGGAGGTAAAGATGTAGGGTGTGTGAGCCAGTGGGACTTATGATGAATTTAGTGAAGGGGGTTTGCTAACTGGTGGAATGTAAATACATTATTACATTCAGCAGAAAGCACTAAACTTGTAAAGGGTTATTACGTATTACATCGAAAAGTGAGAATGTTAGGAGGACAAACTGGTATCCAAACAGGGATATAGATAGAATGTGATTAACAAAGTTATGCAGTGAGTGTGGCTAACTAATGAAAAAGGCATGGATGGAGGTTTTGTGGATGAAAATGATTAATATGGTTTTGACTATTATTATATTCTCAGGGAAACGTTACTCGTGTGAGTGTCATATAACGTCTTGGGAATGGGAGACAATGATATCTGATCAAAGAAGGAGCAGAGTAGCTCCATTCCTTAGATCAAAGAGTCTTTCACTTTCACCTACATCAAGGTACCTTGAAAGGATGTGGTTTAGAGATGCATGTTCCCCCATCTTATTTCTTTGAAATCCACATTTCTTAGGTTTCTATTTCTTTTTTTTTCAAAAATAACTTTTCTAATTGTCTAAGTGGGAAGAATAACCAGGAAATGTGTTATGTTTGCCTAGGCTTTTGGTCTCTGCTTAGTTATTACATGTTTAACTTCATTATCATGCATCCATCAGAAGTGTGCTAAACACACTTTCTATACTCAAACAAAAGAAGGTACAAAAATTACTACAGAAAATTAAAGTAACAAGGTGATGTCTAGTGAACTGTTGTCATAAAGTTATGATATATATTAAGCTTATTACAGGACAAATATACAAGCTTTTCCTGTAAGATAAAAATTAGGGCGATACTGTTACAACCTTTAATATTATTATTATTATTATTATTATTATTATCACATGAGTGGGGGAGAGCTACATCCACATGGATCAAACAGCATCTGAGGAACAGCAGATAATAAGGTTGATCCAAAGAAGAGGAGGGTAGCTCCATTTCCTTAGATTAAGAGCCCTTCACCAACATCAAGAGTACCCCCACCAAGGGTAACCTTTAGTAAAGACACCTTTCTAGAAGTTTCCAGTAATCATGTCCACCAATGTAGTTCTGATACAAATTTTAACTTAAAAAAAGGCAACATTTTCTTTAAAAATAGGACTATTATTATTTTACAAATACAGTATGGGCCCCCACTTATAAACTCTGGTTAGTTTCCAGCCTACCGCTTAAAGCGAAACCCGCCGTAAAGTGGAACCCCGCCTTTTTTTCCCACTTACAAATGCATACAAACACTAGATAATACAAGTTTAACAACTAACATAATTAAGTTAGCAATAGAACCAGGCATCAAAAACAATAAAAAAGTACAATACACACTAGTGCACTCATTACTTACCTTAAAATATTTATAGTCTTAATCAGGTGAGACAAGTAAGTAATTAATGTAAGAAATCAATTGTGGTATGTATGGTAGTCAGCCAGGCTACCATACCAGGCCACCCCACCCACACCATACAATTCTATGATATTTAACCCTGTGAGGGTCTTCAGTGGTCGTATCACCAGGGTCGGCAAATTTAAAAAAAAAAAATTATTTTCTCTTATGAAAAATAAATAAATCCTTTACCCGATCATAAAGACACCAAAAGTTGAAATTGATCGAAAACTTACGAGATTATCTCCGCAAAGTTAGCTGGTCACGGCGATGTTTACGATGCGGCGATTTTGCCCACTTTGAGCCCCATTTTCAGGCCAATTTCGCTGTACCTAGTCTACAAAAAAACATGAATTTTTCGCTAGAACTCCATTTATTTCTATCGAATGGTGGCAAGAAACTACCCATATATGAAATTCAACTATCCAGTACAGTGGTCATAATATAGCATTTTGCACAATTTCATACAAATTCAAAAGATGCCAATTTCCGAATAGGGACCATTAATAAACAAGAGAGACATTCCTGCATTCTTAAGACATGACATTTCTTTTCCTCTATATATTAGTCCCATCGTCAAGGCCCCTCCATATATTCTTTTTGTCTTTCATTTTGAATTATTAGGTCTCAACAAAAAATATAAGATTTACTGTTATGTGCAGGACTACTGCATTATGTGTAAAAAATGGTATAAATATTATTGGTGCACTTGTGAAATGAAATTAGGACTCACCAGTTGACGTGTATTGCACGCTTGCACGATTTGTTTACTTTTGAAGTTTGTAAAAAACGAACATTTCTGCAACTTTGGGCTCAATTTCAAGGCACCTTTCCTTTGTAAAACCAGCCAAAATCATACAATTTCTGTAATATGTCTTCCCATTCTATAAAATGAAGACCAAGAAAAACTAGAATACAACAATAAATACCATACGAAAATACACTGCAAAGTCGCTGTATATTTCTCAAAAAATGGTCAATAGTTTTTTTTTTCTCATTATGCACTGTTTGCTTGCAGGATTTTTTTTTAGACTGGTGCACACTGACCACATAACCCATTCTTTCATATGAATGGCCCTACCAGCTTCCCCACTAGATTTGAGCCGCTAAGAATTTATGCGTACTGAGTACGTCAAAAACCCCAACGCGTAAAACGTCCTAGTACGACGAAAACCCTCAAAGGTTAAGCATCCCAGAGTGATAAAATGAATAATACAGTTCCAACTCATACTTAACCTTAAAATATAGGTGAGATGAGTAGTATTTATTGTAAAAAATCAAATTTGGTATGTATGGTATCAGCCGGGCACCATACGCAGGCCAACCCACCACACATAATATTCTATTCATTTAAGGCATCCCCGGTATATATAGCGATAAAATGTATATACAGTTCACACATTACTTACCTTAAAAATATTTGTAGTCTTAATGTAGGGTCAGAGTAAAGAAAATGAGATAAGAAAAAGAATAAATGAGAGAGAGAAAGATGATGCATGAGAGTAACAGGTGTCCAGAGTTATGTAAACAAACGGCAGGCGAGGTAATTTTTGTAAACTAAGTTTACTCGTCTGGTTTGTGTAACAAGTTACATTGTGTAGCAGGTTTCTCTACATTGATACCGTAGAATAAATAAGAACAACTACACTCCCATTCTCATGTAACATCATCTTTGAGAAGAAATGATGCTCTGCTTGAAGGCAATGGAAATAATTCACTCTGACTTTTTTTTGGTTATCCTAGGTTCTCTACACAATATGTTGTTATGTATGATAAACTAGTAACTGATTAAGTGTATACCTGAATAAATTACATACATACGAAAGTAATAATTTTCTACAGTTACCCCCAGTAACACATTTTCTCTTATGTTAGATTAGAGAACATGTGATTCTTGGCATCACCTGTACACGTTATCTGCTACCACATCTCCATATTTATGTTTAATTTATTCTATTGTGGGGTGTATTTATCATCTTTTTATGGTATGTATCGTGTTCTATTATATAATTTTGAAAAAAATATCATGATGGATTAATGAAAATGTGTATATTAATCGTAATATACAACATTTACTGAGACTCGGTAGATTATTATTATCATTTCTAATACGGGCGTCACTTCTGTGCAAAGTCGTCTGCTACCACATCTCATAATTATGTTTATCTATGTAGGTTGGGTGTATTTATCATCTTTTTATGTTATGGTATGAGTTTATTATATAATTTTTGAAAAAATATCAAGATGTGGATATAATGAAAATGGTGTATTTAAAACGAATATACGACATTTCAATGAGACTCGATGATGAATATATTATTACTAATGATGACGTCTGGAGACATAAAGACACGTTACTGATTTTAATGTGTACCCTGCATGCCAGCACAGTATGTAAGTTTATTTAAGTACAGTATACATAAGTAAAATATCAGAGTACAATAAAATATGAAATAACTTTTAAAAACATTTGAAATTTGAGTTTCCCAGACACAAAGGAGAGACTTAGTGCTTACTGAGGCTCACGAAGAATGTAACAAACAGGTGGGCGTGGTGACCGTATTAGAAAGTCAGGTGGGGGAGCCTTATAGCGATTTTGGTCATAAATTTGAAATGACCGTCAATTTCGGAAAAACGCTCGAAAAGTGTGAAACGCCGTAAAGTGGGGCCCTGCTGTATATTAATACATATTTAAATACAAATTAACTTATTACACTTTACAATGAAATTTAGCAAAAGCATCACATTTTTCTCCAAATTCATTCATATTTTTCACAACTGTAAGCTATACAAGCAATATAATTTTTGCATTTTATAAAATGGGCATTTTTTCACCTGGTATATCTTCCATACTTACTTTTTCTTTTTCTGTCTTTGGAATTGATCGTAGAAGGATCAATTCCTGAGCAATGGCTAGTTTTTTCTAAGGTCCAGGAGTTTTAGCAACCTCAACACCAATTTCATTCCTCATCCTAGACACACTGCCTTTGCTTTAATGGTGCGTACTCTACACCCTGAAATTAAAATTAAAACTTTTATGTGTATTAATGCAAAATTAGGTCTTATTCAATATCTCCACATTAACTCCATAAACAAAAAAAAAAAAAAATATTCTTAAAGAGGGCGTAAACCAGATAAAAGTTGTCACACACAACCATTCATGCCAAAGAGAGGAGAAAGTGCAAATAGTATGCAGGATTAAAACAACCTAAAGTGATATACAATATTACAGAACCTGATAAAAGTGATGAAGGTCTAAATTAACAGAAGAAAGGCATAATTACGAATATAACAACACATTGCAAAAAAACATGAAACAATTATTTACATTTAAATTTATAAATTCTATTAAGTAACAAGTATTAATTTAATACACCATGGGGAAGTGGAAAAGAATCTTCCTCCCTAAGCCCAAACGTGTCATAAGGAGGCAAGCTAAAATCCGAGGAGGCAAAGGCTAGTAACCCTTTCTCCTGTATAACTCACTAAGTATAAAAGGTGTGTAAAGGTAGATAATTGAAATTGAACATAGATAAGAGTAAGGTGATGATGATTCAAACAATTTAGAATAAAAGAAAAATTGGATATTACACTGGGGTAAGGGAGTATGGAAAAGTGAATGTTTTCAGATATTTGGAGTTTTGACTTGTCAGGCAGCTAGCATATGAAGGATGAGGTTGACTGTAGAATGATGAAGGAAAAAAGGTGATGTGCATTGAGGTATCTGTGGAGACAAAGAATGTATCCATGAAGGCCAAGAAGGATATGTAACGAAGTATAGTGTACTCCGCACTCTATAAGTGGGTGTCTAGTATCGGTTGAAATGCTGCAGCAGAGTGGAGCAAGCTGAGGCAGTGGAGATGTGTCCTAAGAGCAATGTGGGGTGTAAATATTATGGCAGAGAATTCGTATGTGGCAATTAGGAGCAGGTGTGGGAGTTACTAAAAGTATTAGTCAGAGGGCTGAAAGGGCTGTTGAGGTGGTTTGACTGTTTAGAGAGAAATACTTGAAGTAGGCATATAAATCTGTTGAGGAAGGAAGGCAGGGTAGGGCTTCGTTCCCCAAAAAGGTATGGAGGATGTGCATTAAAGGAGGTTTGTGGGCCAAGGCCTGGACTTCCAGCAAGCATGTTGTTGGCGGTGTTAGATAGGTAGTGAATGATGATGATGAGTTTTTGGGGACATGACAAGCTGTTTCGAGCGAGAGCAGGGTAAATTTTGTGAGGGAAATCAGGCACAACTTGGTTAGCCAGACTAGTCTTTGGAAAAGGAATACATGTCTCACTTTACAGAAGGGGTTTGGGAGATATTGGCCGTTTGGAGGGACGTCAAGCTGTTGTATCTGAGCACCCTGCAAAAGACAGTGATAATGTTGAGTGATGGTGAGTGTTTGAATGATGATCAAAGATTTTCCTCTTTCTTTATTGGGGTTTACTTTCTTTTTAGGTCATCCTGCTCTCATTTGGATCCCAACACAGTAACATGAAAAAAAATTATTTTGCTCTTACTACCCTAAAATTCTTCAAACACACCAATCAATTTTCCTTGCAATATTACTTATTAGTTGCACCAGTAGCAAGAATGTACACAACGTCATCTCCCACCCAGGCAAGGGTCCCAAAATAACTGAAACATATCCTACCATCCATTACTCAAGTGCTGTTCTTGCCAGAAGTGTGCTGTGAGAACATGTATGCCTACAACATACAGTGATGTCCCTGACATTAGAACCCTGAAACTTTATGAAAAACCCGGAGATATTAAAGATTTTATCAAACTTTTATAAGCCTCATCTTAGGTTATGTGAACACAAGTTTTCCTATGAATGAGCAGTTGCAACCATCCAACATCTGGCCTTTTTTGCACCATTTGGCTGACATAAATTATCAGATTATTACAGGTATGTCATGCTACTTCCTACTTACACTTAGTCCACTACACATACAAGTAACAAACGTTTTATTAATACACACTCCATCTTGAGTTTTCTTTGATTTTATCTTAATAGTTCTTGTCTTATTACTTTTCCTTTTATATCCATGGGGAAGTGGAATAAGAATCTTTCCTCCGTAAGCCATGGTGTGTTGTAAAAAGTCAACTAAAATGCCTGGAACAATGGGCTAGTAAACGCCCTTTTCCTGTAAAGATTACTAAAAAGAATTAGAAGATAATTGTCAAGTGGAAGTCTGAATTGTGTGGATGTTGTGCAAATGATAAGAAAAGTAGATGATTGTGATGTTATGAATGAAAGAAGCAGATGTCCTGGCATTAAGTGAAACAAAGCTGAAGAGGAGTGTTAGAGTTTCAGTGTAGAAGAAGGAATAAATGGGATTAGGTCAGGGGTTTCAAATAGAGTAGAGCTAAGAAAGAGTTGGCAATAAAGTTGAAGGATAAGATAACGGGCAGGAAAAGAGACTTATAAATGTATATTTCAAGGATTAATGTGGAGTAAAATAAAGGTTGGATGTGAAAAGTGGTTATAGTAAGTGTATATCACCTGGAGAAGAGGAGAAGTGTAGAGAGAGAGAGAGGGATTTTGGGAATGTGAGCTGAATTGTGGAGAGTTTGAACTAAATTGTGAGAGTACATGTGGTTGGGATTTCAATGCTAAAGTGGGTAAAAATGATGTAGAGGTGAGTAGTAAGGTAAATTTGGGGTGCCAGGGGTAATGTAAATGAGGTAGCCTTTAATTATGCTATGTGTAGAAAGAGATTTGGTGGTAATAAGAAATACATATTTATGAAAAAGAGATAAATAAATATAACAAGGTATGATGTAGCACGTAATGATGTTAGTTTGTTAGATTATTGTATTGGTGGATAAAAGGTTAATGGGGTACGCTCCAGGATAACATGTATATAGAGGAGGCAACTTGATATAATCGGATCATTAGTTAGTTGTAGGCTACATTTAGAGTAAGAGGTAGATGGACAAAGGAAGGTGGCAATCACAAGTAGAGAAAGTGAAAAGTGTATAAACTAAGGAGGAGGAGTTCGGGTGAGAATAATCAACTATTGGCAGAAAGGTGGAGCTAGTGCAAAGATGAGGTAGTGGGGGGTTGGTTGAGTACAAAAATTCATGTGATTAGAATGTGGGGCAGAAGTTTGTGGTTAAGAGGAGGGTGGGGGCAGGAAGAAGAGGAGTGTATTGGTGGAATGATGAAAGTACAGGGTGTGAAAAAGAGAAATAGTATAGCTTATGAGAGGTTTTTTACAAAGGCGAAATGTTATATGAAGATGGCAGAGTACATGGAACCTCAAAAAAATTCGAACGTATCACATATCGAACGTTTCAAAAATAAGACCATTTTATCGTAACAAGACTGTGTCCCTATTATCGAACGCCCCCTACTTACGGACCGCCGGGTATCGGACCTGTCCGCAGGTCCTCCGCACGGTCCGCGCTTGCAAAGCTGTTTGAGGGGATTTTCATCCATAAAGGGTTTGCCCTTCAACCACTTAGCACAGTTTCCCCCTTTTTATCTTTGAGTAGGCAACTTCTTAAATTTTCTCCTCCCCTCCCCCTGAACCATTTTCCCCGGGTCGGGCCCCTTGCTCTTGAATTTGACTTTTTCAGCTCATCAGGGGTTTTATTTCTTCATTGTCCCCCCACCCCCTTTTTCCACTCCCCCCCACTAACCCCCAAACCCCAAAAAGGGATTTTCCCTTTGCCAAAATGGATTCCCCCAACGGGCCGGGATTCTCGGGGTTAGCCCCCAAACCCCCTTAAAACCCTTTTTTTGGGTCTCCCCTTTCTGGCCTCTTTTTTTTCCCAAAGGCATTTTCCCGGGGCCTCTTAGGCCACTTCCCCCCAACCCTTTACCTTTTGGTTTACAAATTTTGGGATTTTTAAAGTGTTTCTCTCCAAAAACCTCTTGGGGCGTTATTTTCGATTTCATTAAAAAGCACCTTTTTAAAAAGGCTTTTGGGGACAGTTTTTTGGTTTTTGGGTTTTTTTAACCTCCTGGCCCGGGGCTGAGGGGGAGAGGGGGAAAAGGAGGAAAAATTTTCCCCCTTAAATGAACCGGGGCCCCAAAAAAATTCCCCGGGGCCAGGGGGGGGTGGGGAAACCCGGGGGCAGGGTCCCCCGGGGCATTAAAGGGGTCAAAGGGGTTTTTTTCAGGTTGGAAATTTTCACAGGGGGGCAAAGGCGGGGGGTTCCCGGGTTTTTTTCCCTGGGGGACCCACCCCGGGGGGGGGCCCCCAAAAACAGCCCCCAAAATTTTTCCGGGGACTTTTTTGGGCCGGCGCCGGGGGTTTGGGTGTACACTTTTTGGCTTCATTTGAATTAACCATTTGCTTGGGCCACTTCAAATTAGTAAGGGCCCCCGGGGCTTTAAAGGGTTAGGGCCAAAGGGGGGGTTTTGGGTTTAAAAAGGCCGGGTTGGGGGATTTTTTTTCCCGGGGTTTTTCAAAATTAAACCGGGGGAGGCGGGATGTTTTTAGGGTATCTCCTTGTTGGGCACTATTTTTGGGTTTTGGGGGTCCGATTGGGAGCCTCCCTGCCCCACTATGGACCCCAAAAAACCCCCGGCCTTTTAAAATCTCTCCCCCTTTGGGTGCCTTTAAATTTTTACTCCCTCAAAATTAGGAGGCTTTTTTTTTAAATTTAAATCCCGGCAACTTTCAGCCTTTTCACAAGATCGCTTGAGAGATCCCTATCCCCGGCTAGCTTTTTTTTCATTTATCCCACCAAAAAGAGCCTCTCAACATCTTCCTTCACTTGCGATCTTTGTTTAAAAAACACAGTTAAACCCTTTTGGGGGCCCCAAAAACCTTTTATTTGCCCCTTTCGTTGCCCCAAACCAATTTATACAATTTAATTTTTTTTTTGGAAAACACCCTTGATTGGGGGTTGGCATTAATTTTTCCTTCCCTTTAAACTTATTTTCTCGCGCCATTAAAATAGTAATTTTACGTTTTGAGGGGAGGGTTTTCCCCAAAAGGCTTTCCGGGGCCCACGGAAACTTTTTTTGGGGGCCTGAAAAAAATTTTACGGTTAAAAAAGGGAAAAACCCCGGGGTTTTTTAATGGTTACCCGCAAAAATTTGGCGTTAAAAAAGGGGGCGGGGGCAATTTGTGCCTGGCGGGGGCCAAATTTGGAGTCCCGGCCCAATTCGAAGCGTTTTTAAAAATCGGAAACCCCAAAAAAAAAAAAAAAAAAACCAAAAAAAAAAAAAAAAAAAAAAAAAAAAAAACCCAAAAAAAAAAAAAAAAAAAAAACCCCCCTCCCCAAATACTCATCAAAATCAACCTAAATTCGTTACCCTTTGGGCAATCGACAAGTAATGAAAACCCAAAAGCATTTTTTGTTGAACCGTTCAGATCCCCCTGTAAAGGGCATGTTTTACCCCTTTTGCAGGGGAAATTTCGATCCCCCGAGTGAAACCATTCTCCCATATGAAACCTCACCCTCGCAAAATTTGGGGTTTTTTAAAATGTACATATTTCTGTAAACAGATGTCCAAGAAAAAAAGAAAATTTGTAACTTTTTTGGTTTTAAACCCTGTTTAATTTTTTTTCAGTTTTTTTTTTTTTTTTTTTTCGTTTTCCCCTTTCCCTCCGTATTCTGAAAAATTGACAGTAATTGTCGAGTGCACCAAATGCCTTTGCGGGAATTTTTCCCCTTTTGAATTTAAATTTTTTTTAAATTTTTTCCCTCAAATCCATAAAGTGAAAGAAACAAAATCCATCATAAATTCCATCCATTTTGTACAATGATTTTTTTATAGTTTGAAAACCCATTACTTAAGACTCATTATGTTAAAAGTATTCCCGTTAAAAACCACACAAAAAACCCTCATTTTTTTAAAACCCCCTTTTATGTTACCATCCACAATTTCCTAAGTTATATAAAATTTTTTGTTATTGTATAAAAACAGCCCAAACCCCCTTCCGGTTCAGCCAAGATGGGTATTTAAAGTCGAGACAAAAATACGTAACATGACCGAGCTGTCAGCATAGTTGCGATCCCTGTGTTAAAACAAAATTAGTATCATCCATGGGCTTTAGATAGAGATCCCTTTAGGCCTGTACTGTTGTGTGATTTTCATGGGTGGGGCATGGTAACGGGCGTACCTCTGCCTCCCCCTCAGTTGGCCCTAACACCAGGGAAGACAGGCAGAGGGTGGGGTCCACGTTCACATCACAGTCTGACAATATATGTTACCATCCAACAAGTGTGTCTATCTTCAACCCTCGATATCCCCATTTTTAAAAACCCCTACGATACATACACAACACACACCACACATAAACAAACAAAAAAAAAACTTTTCACTATTTTGGGCTAAAAAAGAAGAGGGAAGCTTAAAATAAATTGCCACTTTACAGCTGTGAAGCAACGATTGAAGTATGCTTCCTCCCACTTAAAATAAAAAAAATACAAATATTAGGGAAAACTTTAAACCCTTTTTTCCAAATAAAACCTGGGGATGATTCACATCTTTTTCATCTAGGGGCCCTTTTAGGCCAGCATGATCTAAG
>NW_026509096.1:0-10747 GCF_026875155.1 Cherax quadricarinatus
CGTGAATTTTGGTTCCCGGGGGATGTCCTGATCCCTCTCCGGTATCCCCGAGGGGGGTTTGGGGGTTCCCTCCCCGGGCGAGGGGGTGATCTCGGGAAGCCACCTTTCGGATTCCGGGGGTTGGGGCCGAAGGAGTATCTTTGGGGGCGGTTTTCCGGCCCCCCCTCTCTTTTGCCACCGAGTAGCTGCAATGTAGTTGCTACCCCGGGATTGCTTTTAAAAGCATGATGGGTAGGTAGGGGAACGGTTCCATCTGCATCTGTGCACTTGCGGTGCTAGGTCCTCTTGGGCGGGAGGGAGATTTTTCGGGCCTTTCTTTCCCTCCAAAAGGGAACATCCCTCCCCGCCCCCCCCTTTTTTTTATTTTTTTTTTATTTTTATTTTTTTCTTTTTTTTTTTTTTTCTTAAAACAAAAAGAAGAAGAACCTAACCAGGCAGCCCTAGTCCATGAACCTGCCCCCCCCCCGGGCCCCCCCTTCTTGATACTGCACCCCCGTTCTGACCCCGCCTCGTTTTTGGGACCATTTTTCGGACACTCCCATGCCCTGTACCCCCTTGCCGGTGCTGTTTCCCACCCGTTTTCAGGACGGGGCCCCCCCTCGACTGACCCTTCGATTTTTCTGCCTTCCCTCCCGACAAAGCCCCCGGCCCCCCTCAAAGGGGGTGGGCAATTTTCGAAAGACCCCTCCCACGCGCCCCCTGGTCCCACCCAAAACAAAATGAAAATTCCTTGATGATATTCTCATTTCCCGTTTAAAAAAGATGACACCTTTCACCTACATTTAACGGTAGTTTAGACGCCCTGGACTAAATTCTTACTTTATAAACCCTTCCCTACTGCCTATTTTTCTGCCCACAGTATTGGCAAGGCACTCCTACGCCATTTTGGAAAAGTATTTCTTTTCATCCCTTTTAAAACGTACCGCATCGTCACCATACAGAATGCTACCCGGGCTCATAGCTTTCCTCCCTTTCCAATTGATACTGTTCCTGAACTATTGAAAAGCATCATTCCCTCAATTCTTTTAGTGGTACTGTCATTCTGCCCCATACCCAATTTTCAACAAAATTTCCAGACATGTGGCACTGACTTCTTGAACACTGGAACTCCAAAATTCCCAATCCCAAGGGAACACTTACGTTCTTCCCGCCCGCGGGGGGAGACGATACCCTACAGTGGCCTTTTTTAAATTTTTACAGCCGTGAACTCCCACCTCAGTTTTTGTAGCAGGACACGGGTTTTAAAATTTGAAAGGTGATCCCTACACCGCAACGTGTAAAATTTCTGGCGATTTGGCCATCCTGGGAAAAATTGCAGATCTATCGCCGAATGCCCAGTTGTGGTTCCGATGACCATTCTAATACTCTTTCAATCGACCTCCCCTTGCCTTTAATTTTCATGAGGCTCCCCTTTGACTCCCCGTTGTCAAATCTACTTAAAAAGCGGGGAAAACCGTTACCTCAAAGAGGCAAAGGTCTCCCTTATGCCCTGGCTTTCTCATCTCCGCCCCCAAGGGAGACACCCGGTTTCTTTTTCCCGTGTTTCAAACTCCCCCCCTTTTGGTATCCCCCTTCGCACCACCTCTGTGTTCCTCTCCCATGTCACCCTGTACAAAACTTTTGCTGCCCGCCAGACGCCCTACTTCCCCTCAGTCTGCTGTTTCTTCGTGTTCTCCCCCCACAACCTCATACGACGAATCTCTAGACCCCCTCCCCCAATCGTCCCTCTACTTCTCAAAAGTAAAAAAAAGGGCCCGTTAACACCTCCTACCCATTTTCCACCTCTTCTTTTTTCCCTTTCCCTTTCTCGTACCGGGTTCCCCCCTTTCCATGGCTCTGTTAAAAGGTGGAGGTTCACCCTCCCCTCGTACGTAACCTTCCTCCCCTTTTTCCCCCCAATTTTCCCTTTTCCTCTTCCCACCTCCCAGGTTTCTCCTCTTCTGTCCCCTTTTCCCCGCTTCTCCATTCCCCCCACCCCCCTTTTTCGCCCCCCCCCTACCTTGGGGACAGCCATTACAGTTTCCCAAACTTTACTCACCTCCCCCTACCATTTCCAATATTGTCTCCCAAAACACGCTCGAATTCTGAAACACTTGAAGCAAACTCTGAAAATTTTTTGTAGAGAAACCAAACCATCAATTACATGATCCCCCCCCCCGCTCCTTCTCTCCCTCTACTCCACTGCCAACTCCCTTTTTTCACAGCGCACCTTTTTTTCGCTGCTTGAAAATTTTTTCCACTGCCTCCGCATGTGGACTTTTTTAACCCCTTTTAGTCCGTAGAACCCTTACCTCATTTTTTGGTATCTTAATTGGCCCCCAAACATGGCCAAATTTTCAGTGGAATAACGGCCTCATGGTAATCGGGGTGAGCTTCAGAGTTACCTCCCAGTTTTTCCCCTGTTTTGGGGTTTGCTTACAGGAACCAAAAATTTAACCTCAAAAAAACCCCCATCCAGGTTTTTATTGATTTCAACCCCTTTCCAACCTTTAATAAATCCCCCTTTTTTACCACGATTTTTCCGTACCAAAAGCTATTGTTTTCGTATTCGCTCTTTCACAGCAGCCCTTTTCCACTTGCATAGGTGGTATACGCCTTTTTTTATATCTCTCTCCTTCCCGGGGCTTTATTTTTTCCGGATATTCCCTTTTCTTGTTTCGTCATTACCCACCACCGATTCTTTTACTTGGGATTTTAATGCCCACCATTTCCCGGGGGGGGGCCCTCACTGTGTTTCCCCGGGCATTCTTAGAGGCTTTTCTTGCCACCCACCCCCTCCATGTTTTAAAACAGGGACCACACCCATTTTTATCCCGGCTCCCCACCCCCTCTTTTCATCGACTCTCATCTGCTCTTCCCCCGCCCCATTAGACTTCACTTGGTCGTTTTTTCCCCGGGCTCATGACAGCGATTATTTTCCCAATCTTTTACTTCCCTTTATATTCCCCACCTCTTCGCTCCCACCTGGCAATTTGATCAGGGAAATTTGGGAAACCTTTTCTCACACCTAATGTTTTTAAGAGGTTCCCTTTTTCCCCCATCGATGAGCTTTTACACCTCTTTCTGTCCTCCCTTTTAAAACCGCAGCTTCTCATTCTATACCCAAACTTCGGGCAGGCATTCTCAAAAGCGGCCTTTGGTCTCCTGCTTTTGCTCGGGGCAGTAAATTTTTTAAACCGCTGCATGGGCAGTACCCGGTACAATAGAACCACAGAGAGACTTCTTTATTTAACAGAAGCGTGCGTCCTCGCCGTGTCATCCGGACCTAAACGCACTTGCGGGGGGATTAGTCTCCACCATCACCCCCTGCTTCCTCTTGAGTCAATCTGGAAAAAAGTACGAAAACTGAGTGGGTAAAAATTCTCCTGACCCGGGCCCTTTTTCTGCGGGTTGCCGGTTGATATCAAAACCCCCCAATTTCCAATGAAATTGGCAAAACTGGGCCTATTTCTCAGGACCCATCTAGCCCCTCATTTCTTTCCTCAAAGTCTGCCAGAGAGTTACACCCCTTGGGCTTTTCTTTTCTCAGAGAAAACATATAATTCCTTTTTCCATCAAGAACGGGAGGCAACACTCTCAGTTTGCCGACTCGGCACGGGGCCCGACGCATCATATTCGAACTAAACATTTACATCAGTAAACCCCTTTCATCCTATTACCCTTACAATCTATTTTTTACAAGGATTTTTTCCACACGTGGAAATCCCCATTGTTCCCCTTTCCGCAAAACCCGCACTAAAGGGACTGAAACCTTCCACTATTTTCCCATTGCTTTACCAGTGCAGTTTGCAAAGTGATGGAACCCTAGTAAATAGACGTTTAGTGTGGTATTTAGAGACACACAACAGTCTCTCCACTCGTCAATATGGCTTTCGTAAGGGACTTTCTACCATAGACCCCTTACTAGCTTGGATACGTATTTTCGTAATGCCTTTGCGAAAACCACCAGTTATTCCCCATATTTTTTGCCCTTTGAAAGGCATAGACACAATTTGAAGGTATAATATTTTACCCCAAGCCACCCCTAACCCTTTCGGGGCAATCTACCATCCTTCCTAAGAATTTTTTTAACTGACAGGCATTTCCGGTTCGGGTAATAAGTCCCTCCCCGGACTTTATCCAAGCTGAAGGTGTCCCCCGGGGAGGGTTTCTGAGCACAACACTCTTTCTCCTTTTTTTTAATGTTTGGCCTCTATTTCCATCAAATTTTTGGTAAACACTTTTTGTTGATGATTCGCTATGCCTGGCAGGCGCTGTTCACCTTAAATACAGTTTCTCTCCAGCATGCAGCGACCGGGCCAAATTTGGGGCCCCACACTGGTTTTAAATTTTCCACACTAAAACCACCAAATTATTTTCACTAGACTCTGTCTCTCCGTCACCTTTGTACCCTTGGCTCCCGTATCCCTGAACGTATACAGTCAATTTTTTCTGGGCCCCCTTTTTGTCGTAGGTTACCGGGAAACCCACATTACCTCTCTGAAGGCAACTTGTCACACCCGGCGAACCTTCTTAAAACCCTTGCTCATCTTTCATGGGGACTGATCTTAACCCCCCTTTCGCCTGCATTCCACCCTTATTTTATCGAAATTGTTAGGTGACCAATCTACCACGCATCTCCTCTACCTCTCACCCTTTAACCCCATTCTCCCCAAAGGGATTACTTTAGCCTTTGGTGCTTTTCGCCCCTTTTTCCCCGTCGAGAGCCTCTATGCAGAAGCGAACTTCCATCCTTACCGATCGCCGGATGCCCCATTGCCTTGCTACATTATCCTCAGATCCCGCAATCCTTCCTTTATAGAATGTCACTGATATTATAACTTTTTTATTTGTTCGCCCCCCCTGTTTACTCCCGTCCCTTCTCCTTTCCTTTCATTTGCTCTTGTTTTTCTTAAAATTACCCCCTTTTCTATTACTGTAGCATCTCCTTTTCCCTACCCCCCGGGGAAGTTCCGCTGTTCGATCGTTCTTTCTCTCCCCCCTTGCTCAACCCCAAACTGTTACGGTCGCTTCCCGCTTTTGTTTTTTTGCCATTTCACTCTCATTCTCATGCCATTGCTGTGTAACGATGCTCAAGTCTTCTGACGGTAGATTCGCACAGTGTTTTCCGACAGCGTCGTAAAAGCATTTACTACTTCGGAGTATTTTTACTGCTAAATTTGTATCCCATCCTTACAGCACTTATCCGATTTGCATCTATCCCGGTAAACATTTGTTTTTGTCTCAGACCCCTTATGCTTTACGGGCTAAAACAAAAATTTTGATAAACCCCCCCCCCTTAGTCCTCCGTATCCAACTTGGCTACGCCGCTTTTTCCCAAGCAAAAAGATATTGTATTTTGTTTGGTCCCTGGTCATGTTGACGTCAGGGCAATGAACGGCAACACGCTGGGCGGTCAGCATAAAAGACCTACCAATTTCATAGAGTATTCCATTTATGGACATTTTGCTGCAAATTTTCCCCCAACTTCACACCCTTGGCAACAACTTGGTCTACTAGTGGGCAAAAAACTTCAATCTATTAAACCGATATAGGTTCGGGCCCTTCTTTCACCAGTGTCGATTTGGGAGACACTCTCTCCCGTCTTCGCATTGGCCAACCGCTTACTCAGGGATATCTCAGGGAGAGGGCCCTGCTCCTCTCTGGAAAATTCCAATTCCTTATCAATCCCCCACTTTCTGTTGGACTGCCCACTTTATCAACGACACCAAAATTTACCTCCGCTCGCTTCGCTCTGCTGTTTCTCTTTTTTACCTTCCCCTTTTCTCGCTGATGGACCCCCCTTTTCATCCAACTCCCCTCTTTTGACTTTTGAAACAACTACTTACTTCAAAAATTTCGAAACCTTCCCCCCTTTCACTTCAATCTCTTGTCCCCTCTCCCCCGTACATCCCCTGCCCGGGTTTTTTTCTGAACCTACTGATCACCCTCCCCCCTTTCTGCCATCCAATCCCCTTGCTTCCTTCCCTACCCTGCAGCGCTATAAAACCCTGTGGCTTAGCGCTTCTTTTTTAAAATTAAAAAAAATAATAAAAAAATATGGAAGTGAATGAAGGGACTTTTGGATTTTAAAACGTACCTTTACAAAAAGAGAATTTAATTGTGCTGAAGTGCCCCTTAAGACACAAACCTAAAAAAAAGATGGAGGGACTAGAATGTTTTAACATACCATTTTTTAAAACCATGCCTTCTGAAAATGAAAAGTGAGTGAAATTTTAAAATTTTTATGCACCTTATTAAACCATTTTCTACAAAATATAGTGGGAAACATATTTAGAGTTGTGAGAGAGATGTGGAAAATTAAAAAATTTGTATGCTAAAAGAAACTTTAAAAGTAAAAGAAAGTTCACCTTTTCTTTAAATTATTATACTAATTTAAAAAATTGATGTTTTTAATTGATAAAAGGAAGGTGATAAAAGTCTTTTCAAGTAAAAGTACTGTAGTTACGCTATCATTTGAAACTCATTATGATGCTATGACACAAAAACCAACTGGGGTTTCTAAATTTTGCTTTAATTATTTTGAAATCTCATTCAAAAAAATTTAGTTTGATGTCTAGAAACGTTAAGGGCCCTTTATAAGGAAAAGCTTTATTGCATTTTTGCTCAGATACTTTTCCGGGTATACTCTCCAGGTGTAACCCTTTATCAAAGTATAGGGAAAAACCCTTCCATTTTTTATACCTCACCCCAAATTGAAAAAAGGGTAGGTTAAGAGAGGTGTTTGTGTTTTGGCGCGCTGGGAGGGGGGGGGTGAGTGTAACACATAAAGTCAGGTATTATTCGTTAAATTTCTGTAAGGGGGCATTCATAGTGAATGCCCTACATTTCTTTCATTTAACAAACCACAAGTCACTTTCAGTTTTAATTTTCCCCTGTAATGATAACTATTTCAAGCAAGAGCACTTGAACACAATCATTACTTTTAGCATTGAAAACTGATGAATAACTGTTCTCAAAAAAATATTTCCCTAATATGTTGCACCTAATGTAACCACATCTCCCCATCATTTCTCTTAACCCCCCAACACCCCACTCCTAAGCCAAAAGTATGTTCCTTTTTTAAGCTTGTTTTGGTCAATTTAAAAATGAAACATGAAAAAAGGCTCACTTTGAGTTTTTTTTGCTATACCTACATCTATTCTATGAAAGAAAATACATTTTAGCTAACCTTTTTTACCTCCGAATTGGTGTTTGAAAAATGTCCTGATCATTTTTAATTTCGGGGCTATGACAATAAAACAACCTGAAGCTTTTGGTGGAAATAAGTTGCAGTTAAACGCCATTTTTAAAAAAACCAATGCACTTTTTTTTTTTAAAATGGATTAAAAACTTTGTTTTTATAAAACAGTACACACGGATAAAAAAAACACCAAAGGTTGTTATTTACATAATTTGGGCTGCTACTTAAAGATCGATATTTGCAAAACCCATGTTTTTTTTTTTTTTTTTTTTTTTTTTTTTTTTAAAGAGCATTTAATAGGGGGGGTCATTACCCTAACCGCAAATATATTTTGATAAGTTTACAATAATTTAAAAAAAAACACAATGAAATTTTTTTTTTTTGTTGGGTTTCAGAATTTTTTTGAAAATTATTGCATAAAAAATTTTTGCTTCCTTGAAGTAGTTTTGCTTTTTCCCAAATTTTTTAAATTGGAATGAAAAAATAATGAATATAAACTTGGGATAAAGTACTCCACATATCTTGTTATCTCAAACTCAATCAGAAATTTTAAGAACCCCTTAAGCAAAACTTTCATAAGGGAATTAGAAACTTTCTTTTAGACCTAAAAGAAAGGGGCAGATTTTTAAAAGTGATTTTTTTTCTTTGCCATTTTTTCTTGTCTCAATGATTTTGTGATAAATCTGCCCGTTTTTTTTTTTCTCATGTTTTATCTTTGGGGTTTCACGTTTCCATTAATAGAAAATTACGGTTTTGGACGTCATATACATATTACATTACAGTGCATCACTGCAAAATTTAGACAATGATGCATAGTGTACTGTCGAAACTTGAGGAAATGTTATCCTAAGGGCTTGTTCCCCCAAAGGACGAACAACCACTGATAAATAAAAAATTTACATTCTTTTATTTACAATTTTGTGGGTTTACCATATCACTTCTTTCAATAAATTTTTTTTATCTAAAGGCTTCCAGTTTTTTCTCTTAAAAAAAAGCAACAAAAATTTGTTCAAAGATTGAGATCTTTTTTTAAGAGCTGTCATCGTTTAAAAGTCTTAATGCCCCTACTTTACAAAGTACTGATAAACACGTAAAATTTGTGACTCGCTGAGCGTTGTCACAAAAATGCATGTACCATCCATTTGTGGCAGCAGGAGTTGAATTTCAGATCCGGGGCCCTGCCCTAACTTTCCACTCTTTAATTCATTCCTTTGTAGCTAGGGGCCCCGTTGTACATGCTTTAAAAAATTAAGAGGGCTTTCCCTAACACCCTCACCAGGGCATTCCACTTCCACCACTCAGAAATTCAAGAAATATTCCAAACATCCCCGTGGCTCACCTTCCTTTAAATTCCAGGGGGTCACGAGTTCCTGATTTGTCCTCTCAAACAGCCCATCCTTGCCTACCTTATCAGTTTCCCCTGATATTTGTATTTGTTATCATTGCCCTTTGGTTCGTCCCCTCATGCCATGATCTGGGAAAATGTTTTTTGCATTTAACACTTGTTGGGACATGGGACATGGAGTTGATGGCATTTTGTATAAATTCTTTGTCTGCAAATAAAAAAGTAAACAGCTCTGTTTTTATAACTGTAAGTATTTAAAATTGTAGTATTAGGACCGTGTTAATTTTTTCCACAAAATATAATATTTTTTTAAGTACATCTTAAAATATGTTAGGATAAATTTTATGTAGGCAAACTAAAAGCTTTAACTGGGTCTACCTCCATCCCCCCACAATTTACTGATGTAATTATAAACAACACAATAATGGGGTGGGGGTTTTTAAATGCTGGCCCTTTGGGATAAGCAAACTTTCCCTGGACATTCATTTTAATTTATATAAAAAATTATCTATTTAAATTTTTTTGGGGTTTTTTTACTAAAATATTGCTTGCACTACAGACCATTTTTTAAAATCTTTTGACCTTTAGTTTTCACTTTGCAGTTTTTCCTTGCCTTCCAGACAGTATATTATTTAATCAGAGGTTTATTGTATTCTAAAAACCTTTCCTTTTTTATTTCATAGTTTGAGGGTATTTGAAATACAGAGAATTAAAGACACTAAGGGGAATGCAAGCAACAATTTGACAGCATCTCCATGTTTCAATAATTACAATAGTTGTAAAACAAATAGTGAAGCCCCTGGATTTTTTGCTTCACAAAAATGTACTCATGTAATTTTGCCCAACTTTTCACATTGATCAAAAAATTCTTGGATTTTTTTCTAATTTTAAAATTTTTCCCAAAGGGTTTTAATTTAGTTACTAATTTTTGTAATTCAGTAATTTTGTGTTATGAAAATTTATATAGTTTTGGGAAATTTCCAGAAAAAACTAAATTTTAAAAGGCAATTATTTTCACAAAATTCATGTGAAAATTATTGTACTGAAAATTTTGTAAAATATCCACTGAGAAAAAAGGAAAAAGATGATTTTATTTGACTTGAAAACAGGGTGAGTGTTACAGAAAAACCCCACTTGGGAGACTGAAATTTATGAATTTGCTAACAAAAACATTCATGGTTTTTTAGGATCTTTGTCTTAGTCACAGGGTTAGTCAAGGTGACCCGGGTGTCAAGTCTTCCACAGCAGTGGTTTGACACCACAAGAGGCTTCATAAAGAACTTTATTTTCTGGGTTTATTATTTAAATATGGGGGACAGGAAAATACTGTATGATTTAAGTTTACCTACTGTAAACTAATTTTCGAAAAATACTACATTTTTTAACAAGTTGGGGACAGTATTCAATTTGGGAAATAAATCAATAATAAAAAACATTGCACAAACCTCAGAATGATACATTTTTAATGTATGCTTGTTTAAAAAAAAACATTTAAAAGGGGTTCTCAATTTTAAATTCCCTTACTGTGTAAAAAATTGAAAGCTAACTAAAGATACTTGAACATACTGCATTAAGTACAGATCTTTAAATTTTATGCAGTTACATTTTTTTCACAACAATGGTAAAAAAAAATTTAAAAATGATTAATGTAAGGAAAAAAACCAAAGTAATGAAAAAAAAAAAAAAATGTAGTTTTAATTAAACTTTTTTAAAATCTTGTTTTAAATAAGGCCCGGGCCTATTCCTTTGTCAATGTATTCTGACAGACCTCACCTGCAATTTCAGCATTTTCTTGTATTATAACCTAAAAAGGCCAAAATGACTGTGCCACACTTTTTTGCAACAGTCCCTTTGAATAAATTTTTTAAATTTTTATTTTAAACCACCAGGGGTTTTGAATAAATGAAAACTGTGAATGTTGATTTTTTAGCATCATTTGCATTCATCCCTCTTAATCTTCTGGGGAGTTCATACCCAGTCTCCACCATGAAAAGGTAATTTTCTTTTCTTTTATTTTTAAATACTATAAAATTTTATAAAAGAGTAATACTGTCCACAGGTTACAATATCCAATTCTTTGTGTCCCTTTTTTCTTCTGCAGTAGCGCCAAGCCATTACTTCAGAAAACGACCATCAAGAAATATTAATTTCATAATTTGGGGTTTGCGACAGTTAACATTAAGTATACCCCCTTTTTTCCCATTAACCCAAAAATTTTA
>NW_026509097.1:0-10000 GCF_026875155.1 Cherax quadricarinatus
TTTTATTTTTTTATATACATAAATTTCATTAATTTTATATATGTTAATATTATTATATAATATATACATATATATACTTATGTATACATATATATATTTTTTATTTTTAAAATAAATATTATTTAATATTATTTTTATATTTTATAATATAATTTTTATATATATATATATAATATTATATATATTATATATATATTATATATATATTAATATATATATTTTATATAATATTATATATATAATGGTTCCGAATAGGAAAAATTTGGCACTTAGCAAAAACTCTCTAAATAAGCCATTTCTTTAATTTTCTGTTATATACTTAGATATTTATAAATGTCAAGGGGAAATAAAGTGAGAAAAGGGGAGAACGTGGGAAGAAGGAAGAGTGCATAGGGAGAGAGAAAAAAAAAACTATCTCTATTAATAGCCAGAAGGAAAAGACACAATACACGTCCGGGGCGGCCCCGGGCCCTAATGAGTCTCAGCGCCCCCAAAAGGTGACGGGCCAGGTGCCTCTCACCTTGTTTTAAACCCCATAACTGTTTTACCCCTCCGGGGGGGACGGGGGGCACCCCACCCCCTTTTAACCTCCCTTGGACCCAACAGGTGCCGAACAACGCATCTCTGCGTATATATAAAATATAAAAAGAAAGGAGCACTGCAGGGGGTTTTACTGGCCTTGATAAATATATATACTATATATTATATATATATATTTTAATATTATATTATATATAAAATTTATATATATATATATAATAATTATACCACACTCGGGATTCTTTCCCAAAATACATTGGGAAATCATGTGGGTGTGTTGTGTTGTTGTGTGTGTTGTTTTGGTGTGTGTGGTGTGTGTTGTTTTTTATTTTTAGGGGTTGTTGTGGGGGGTTTGGGGGTTGTGGGTTGGGGTTTTGTGTTTGGTGTGTGTTGGTGGGGGTGTGTGTGTTGTGTGTGTGTGTGTTGTGTGTTGTGTGTGGTGTGTGTGTGGGTGTTGTTTTGGTGTTGTGTGTGTTGGGTGGGGTGTGTGTGTGTGGTTGTGTGTGTGTGTGTGTGTGGTGTGTGGGGTGGTGTGTGTTTTGTGTGTGTGTAGTGTGGTGTGTTTGTGTGTGTTGTGTGTGTGTGTGTGGTTTTGTGTGGTGTGTGTGTGGTGTGTTTTTTTGTGTGTGTGTGTGTGTGTGTGTGTGTGTGTGTGTGTGTGTGTGTGGTTGTGTGTGTGTGGTGTGTGTGTGGTGTGTGTGTGTGTGTGTGTGTGTGTGTGTGTGTGTTTGTGTGTGGTGTGTTTGTGTGTGTGATTTTTTTGGGGGGTGTGTGTGTGGGGTGTGTGTTTTTTGGGTGTGGTGTGTGTGTGTGTGTGTGTGGGGTGTGTGTGTGTGTGTTGGTGTATGTGTGTGTGGTGTGGTGTGTTTGTGTGTGTGTGTGGTTGTGTGGGTTGTTGGTGTGTGTGTGTGGTGTTGTTGTGTGTGTGTGTGTGTATGTGGTGGTGTGTTTGTGTGTGTGTGTGTGTGTGTGTGTGTGAGTGTGTTTTGTTTGGTGTGTGAGTGTGTGTTGTGTGTGGGTGTGTGGTGTGGTGTGTGGGGTGTGTGGTGTTTTGTGGTGTGTGTGTGTGTTGTGTGTGTGTGTGGTGTGGGTTTTGGTGTGTGTGACAGCAGACCAGCATCCAGAATATGCGTCATGTTGTATATTTATATAAAAGGAACGACTGCCAATGAGGAAGAGAGCAAGGTCGCTGGTTTTTCCCCCCAAACATATATACAAAAGGTATATCCACAAGGTATACCCGCAATTTATACCCCCGGGGGTTGTACAAAAGGGCATATACATAATTTATAACATAAGGTATATCCATAAGGCATAATTACAAGGTTTTACAAAAGGGTATACACACAAATATTACACAAGTTATATAAAAAAAATTTTTAATTACACGTATATACAATTGTGTTTCAGTATATACACTGGGTTTTTAACCTTCAGTGTATATACACTGAATATCACTCTCATGTTATACACTGAGATTACCCTCTCAGGTATATAAACTGAGATTTACACCTCCGTGTATATACACGAGATATCACCTTCAGTGTATATAATGAGATAACACCTCCAGGTATTTACCTGAATATACCCAATCCATGTATATACACGGAGATATACAACATCTCAGTTTTAATACAGAGATATCCCCTTTTCAGTGTATAACCGAGTTACCCTCTCAGTGTAAAAAACACGAGAATACACCTCTCAGTGTATACACTGAGATATACACTTCAGTGTATATACACTGAGATATACCCTTCTTGTATATACACTGAGATATACACCTCTCGTGTTATACACTGAGATATACACCTCTCAGTGTAATTACACGAGATATACACCTCTCGTGTATATACATGAATATACACTCCAGTGTTTTAAAAACCCTGAGATATACCCCTTCCGTGTATATACACTGAGATATAAAAACTGAGAATACACCTCTCAGTGTTTTTACACTGGATAAAACCTTAAGTGAATACACTGGATATACCCCTTCAGTGTATTACATGAGATATACACCTCTCAGGTATATACATGGAATTTACACCTCTCAGGTATATACACGAGATTCCCATTCTGATATACACTGAGATATAAAAACATCTCAGTGAAATATACAAGAGATATCACCTCTCAGTGTTATACACGGATATACACCTCCAGTGTATATACACTGGATATCCCTCTCATTGTATATACCTGAGAAAAAACACTGAAAATCCCCTCTCAGTGTATATGCATGAAATACCCCTCTCATGTAATACACTGAATATAAAAACCCTCTCAGTAAAATTTACATTTAGATTTTTACACCTCTAGTGTATATACACTGAGATAAACCTTCATGTTATACACGGTTAACCCTCTCAGTGTTATACACTGAGATATACCCTCTCAGTGTATATACCTGAGATATACACCTTCAGTGTTATACACTGAGATAACACCTCTCAGTGTATATACACTGAGATTTTAAAACCTCTCGTGTATAAATGAGATTACACCTTCATGTATTACATGGATATACACCATCTCGGTATATACACTGAGATAACAACATCTCTTTTTAAACCCTGAGATATACACCTCTCAGTGTATATACACTGGATATAAACCCCCCAGTGTATAACACTGAGATAACACCTCTCAGTGTATATACACTGAGATAACACCTCTAGTGTATATACACTGAGATATACACTAGTTTTTCACCTCCAGTGTATACACTGAGATATACACCTCTCAGTGTATAACACGAGATAACCCTCTCAGTGTTATACACTGAGATATTACCTCTCCAGTGTATATACATGAGATAAACCTCTCAGTGTATTACACTGAAAAACCACCTCTCGTGTATATACACTGAGATAAAACCCCTCTCAGTGTATTTTACACTGAGTATACCCTCTCGTGTAAAAACCCTTTGAGTATCACCTCTCAGTGTATATACACTGAGATTACACCTCTCAGTGTTATCAATATAAAAACCTTCTGTTATAAGAGAAATACCCTCTCTGTATTAAAATGAGATTACACCTCTCTTATATACACTGAGATTAACCCTTCAGTTTTAATACATAGATTACACTCTCAGTGTATATACATGAGATATACACCTCTCAGTGTATTACACGAATTACCCCTCTCAGTGTAATACACTTATATACACCTTCATGTATATAAAAAGGATATCACCTTCATGTTTACACTGAGATATACACCTCTCAGTGTATATACATGAGATATACACCTCTCGTGATATACACTGAGATATACACCTCTCAGTTATATACACTGAATTACACCTCTGTGTTATACACTGAGTATAAACCTCTCAGTGTATATCCCCTTTGAGATATACACCCTCAGTGTATAACACGAGAATACACCCTCGTGTATACACTGAGAATACCCCTTAGTGTAATACACTGAGTATTACACCCCAGTGTATATACATGAAAAAACCCCTCTCGTGTATAACACTGGATTACACTCCAGTGTATATACACTGAGTTAAACACCTCTCAGTGATATACACTGAGATATCCCCTCAGTGTTATAACTGAGATATACACTCCAGTGTTAACACTGAGAATAACCTTCAGTGTATAACACTAAATTATACACCTCTCAGTGTTATACACTGAGATATACACCTCTCGTGTATAAAACACTGAGATAACCTTCAGTAATAAAAACTGAGATATCACCACTCATTTTTATATACACTGAGATATACCCCTCTCAGTGTATATACATGAATATACCCCTTTCCAGTGTATATTACTGAGTTATACACCCTCTCAGTACATAAAAAACCTGGGGACGAGATATTGGGGATCCTTGATTTGGGTACCATTTACCTTACATTATTTAGGTGCCTCTACTGGTTTTGCATCCCCGTGAAATTATCACGTTTCCCTTCCATTTTTCCGTTTTCCCTTTTTCTTTTTCCGTTTTCCCCTTTTCGTTCCGTTTTCCCTTATTCGTTCCGTGTTTCCTTATTCTTTCCCGTTTTCCCCCTTATTCGTTCCTGTTCCTTATTCTTCCGTGTTCCTTTTGTTCCGTGTTCCTTATTCGTTCCGTGTTCCTTTATTCGTTCCGTTTCCCTTATTCTTTTCCGTGTTCCCCTTATTCTTTCCCGTGTTCCTTTTCGCCCGTGTTTTTTTTTTTCTTTCCCGTGTTTCTTTTCTTTCCGTGTTTCTTATTCGTTCCGTGTTCCTTATTCGTTCCGTGTTCCTTTTTTCGTTCCGTGTTCCTTATTCATTCCTTTTCCTTATTCGTTCCGTGTTCCTTATTCGTTCCGTGTTCCTTATTCTTTTCCGTTTTTTCTTATTCGTTCCGTGTTCCTTATTCGGTCCGTTTTTCCTATTTCGTTCCGTTTTCCCTTATTGTTCCGTGTTCCTTATTCGTTCCGGTTCCTTATTCTTTCCCGTTTTCCCTTTTCTTAGTATTACGTATTTTTTAGATATTTTATATTTTATTGTTTTATTTTATTTTTTTTATTATTATTTTTATTTTTATTGTTATTATTATTATTATTATTTTATTATTATCATTATTATTATTTTTTTTTTTATTATATTATTATTATTTTATTATTTTTTTGTTTTGGACCTGGTTGGTTGGAATGGTATTAGTGGCCCTGGTTTTTTGGGAAATGGTATTAGTGGCACCTTTTGGGTTGGAATGTTATTAGGGGGCACCTGGTTTGTTGGAAGGGTATTAGTGCACCGGGTTGGGTTTGGGAATTTTATTAGTGCACTGGTTTTTTGGGGGAAATGGTATTAGTGGCCCCGGGTTTGGGTTGGGAATTTTTATTAGTGGCCCCGGGTTTGTTGGAATGGTTTTAGGGGAAACCTGGTTGGGGTTGGAATTTATTAGTGGCACCTGGTTTGTTGGAATGGTGTTAGTGGCCCCTGGTTGGTTGGAATGTTTTTTAGGGGGCCCCCTTTTTTGGGTGGAAGGTATTGTGGCCCCTGGTTGGTTTGGGGAAATTTTTTAGTGGGCCCCGGGTTGGGTTTGGGAAATTTGGATTAGTGGCCCCTGGTTGGTTGGAATGTTATTGTGGCCCCGGTTGGTTGGAATGGTATTATGGTACCTGGTTGGGTTGGGAAAATTTTTTATTAGGGGCACCTGGTTTGTTGGAATGGTATTATGGCCCCGGGTTTGGTTGGAAGTTATTAGGGCACCTGGTTGGGTTGGAATTTGTATTAGGGGGGCCCTGGTTTGGGTTTGGGAAATGTTATTAGTGGCATGGGTTGGGTTTGGAATGGTAAAAGGGGCCCAGGTTTGGTTTTGGGGAATGGTTTATGGCACCTGGTTGGTTGGAATATATTAGTGGACCGGGTTGGTTGGAAGGTTTAGTGGCACCGGTTTGGGTTTGGGAAATGGTATTGTGGCCCCGGGAGGTTAAATGGTCTTAGCGGCACCTGGAGGGTTTGGGAAATGGTCTTAGCGGCACTGGGGATGGTTGGAATGCTCTCAGATATCCTTCCTGACTTGGCATCGTGTAGTGAAATCCCGGACTACAAGGTCACGGATTGAGCCTTTTTGGTCCCATTCTTCGCGTTTCCTGTCGACTAAGACCCTGTTATGAAATGGATGATGTCATGGCAGGGCGCGGGGTCAGTAGGGTCTCAAGGCGGGGCCCTAGGCCATGTGGGGTTCGGGGTCAGGGTTTTTTGGGCCATATGTTTTTCTCTTTGCAGAGTCCAGGACCCTGCAGGCTCACGACAGGGTCCAGGCCTTACAGGGACTCACGACAGGGTCCGGACCTTACAGGACTCACGACAGGGGCCGGGGGCCTTACAGGGACCAGACAGGGGCCAGGACTTACATGGCTCCGACAGGGGTTTAGGACCTTCGGGATCATGATAGGGTCCCCGGACCCCTTTCAGGGATCATAAAAAGGGGCCAGAAAACCCCACAGGGGGCTCTGATAGGGCCGGACCTACAGGGCTCCGAAAGGGGGCCCGGACCATCAGATCTATGCGGTGGGGTTGTGTACTCACCTAGTGGCTTTGTGTCGGGGTTGTGTGTGTGGTAATCACCCGTGTGCGGGGGGCGTGTATGGTGGTGTGTGTGTGTGGGGGTTTTTGGGTGGTTGTTGTTGTGTTTTGTGGTGTGTGTGTGTGTGTGTGTGGTTTTCGGTGCTTAGGGGAAGGGGTGGTTGAAGTAGGGAGGGTTTTTAAAGGTGTAAGGGGGCTTAAAACAGGAAGAAAAAGGGGGGAACAAAATCTCTCTCTCCTTCAGGAACCTACATACCCTACAACTGAGGGACCTTAATACCCAAAATTTTTAGACGATATCTCTTATGTACCCAGGTACCTATTTATGCTTGGGGAACAGTGGGAGCAGGTGTAAGGGACTTGCCATACGTTCACCCTGCCCCGGGATGCCACCAAAACACTCAACTAAACACCCAGGACCTATTTTTCTGCTAGGGGAAAAATGGCAGAGGTGTAAGGGATTGCCCATACGTCTCACCGCCAGGTGCCACCCACAAACTCAACAACACCGGTATTTTATGCCTAGGTGAACAGTGGAGCAGGTTTAAGGGGACTTGCCCATACGTCTCACCCTGCCCCCGGATGCCCCCCCAAAAACCCCAAAAACACCCGGTACCTATTTCTGCTGGGGAACAGTGGCAGCAGGTGTAAGGTGACTTGCCCATAGTCCACCCTGCCCAGGGTGCCACCCAAACATCAACAAACCCCGGTACCTATTTACGGGTAGGTGAACATGGGGGCGGTTAAGGGACTTGCCCATACGTCTCTCCCTGCCCGGAGCCCCCCACAACCTCAACAAACCCAGGGGGACCTATTTACTGCTAGGTGAACATGGCGCAGGGGGTAAGGTGACTTGCCCTACGTTCTCCCGCCCAGGATGCCCCCCACAAACTCAACTAACACCCAGGTACCCATTTACTGTAGGTGAACTGGCAAGGGTAAGGTGACTTTCCCTAGTTCACCCCCCCAGGAGCCCCCACAAAACTCAACTAACACCCAGGTACCTATTTTTCTGCTGGGGAAAAAGTGGGAGCAGGTGTAAGGGATTTCCCAACGTTCCCCCCCTGCCCAGGATGCCCCCCCACAACACTCAACTAACACCCGGGCCTATTTACCCCTTTGGTGAACGTGCAGCAGGGTAAGGTGACTTGCCCCCTACGTCTCTCCTGCCCAGGGTGCCACCCACAACACCAAATAACACCCAGGTACCCATTTACTGCTAGGTGAACCCTGGGAGCAGGTGAAGGTGACTTTCCCAACGCTTCCCTGCCAGGTGCCACCCCACAACACTCAAATAACACCCGGTACCTATTTACGCTAGGTGAACTGGGAGCAGGGGGTAAGGTGACTTGCCCATACGTCTCCCCCTGCCGGTGCCACCCACAAAACTCAAATAACACCCAAATACCTTTTACTGCTGGTGAACATGGGACAGGGGTAAGGTGACTTTCCCATACGTCTACCCCCCCGGATTTCCCCCCACAAAAAACTCAACTAACACCCAGGTACCTATTTCTGCAGGGGAAAAAGTGGGGAGCAGGGGTAAGGGACTTGCCCATGTCTCTCCCTGCCCAGGGTGCCACCCACAACCTAACTAACACCCAGGCCTATTTACGCTAGGTGAACGTGGCAGCAGGTGTAAGGTGACTTCCCAACGTTCACCTGCCCAGGATGCCACCCACAACACCAACTAACCCCGGTACTATTTACTGCTAGGTGAACATGACAGCGGTAAAGGGGACTTCCCTAAAAGTCTCACCCTGCCCAGGGTGCCACCCACAAACATAACTAACACCCAGGTACCTATTTACTGCTAGGTGAAAAGTGGCAGCAGGTGTAAGGGGACTTGCCCATACGTCCACGCGCCCAGGGGTGCCCCCCACAACAGTCAACTAACAAAACTTACTTTTTGGAAGATAAACAGGACATGGGAAAAATTACGCTATAACGCATCTTTGTTACAAAGACCGTGGTAACTGCTTACGTGCAGTGTTGTGCAGGAAAAACCAGATAATATTTTGGGATTTTTTTGAAGTTTTCACGTAAAAAATAAAAATAATAAAAATTTTATTATTAATATTATTATTATTATTATTTTTTTTATTATTATTTATTTTTTATTTTATTATTTTATTATTATTATTTATTTTTATTGTTATTATTATTATTTTTAATTTTTATTTTTATTATTTATTTTTGTTATTATTTTTATTTCATTATTATTAATATTATTATTTTTTATTATTATTATTATTATTATTATTATTATTGTTTTATTTTATTATTATTATTTTTATTATTTTTATTATTTTATTATTATTATTATTATTATTATTATTTTAATTATTATTTTATTATTAATTTATTATTACTATTTTTATTTTATTATTATTATTATTATTTGTTTTATTATTATTATTTTTTTAATATTTTATTTTTAAAATTATTATTTTATTATTATTAATTATTATTATTATTATTTTGTTTTTATTATTATTATTATTTTTTTTTTATTATTATTTTTTTATTATTTATATTTTATTATTTTTATTATTATTTTTTTTATTATTTTTATTATTATTATTATTTATTTTATTATTATTATTATTATTATTATTTTTTTATTATTATTTTTTATTATTATTATTATTATATTATTTTTATTATTATTATTTTATTATTTTATTATATTATTATTATTATTTTATTATTATTATTATTATTTTTATTTTTAATTTATTATATTATTATTATTATTATTATTTTTATTATTATTATATTATTATTATTATTATTTTTATTATTATTATTATTAATTTTTATTTTTATTATTATTATTATTATTTTATTATTATTATTATTTTTTTATTTATTATTATTATTTTTAATATTTTTTATTATTATTTTTATTTTTTTAAGGAAAAAAAAAGAGCCCGGACTGGGTCTGGACCCAGCAGACTGTTTTGACTGGTGGCCTCCCGCCGCCGTCTTCGAGCACTGCCCCCCGCCGGGTGCAGGCCCCGGGTAAGGACACTGGCCCCGTACCGGGGTATGACAAGATCCCAGAGGTGGTAAATAGGGGCTATGTGGGGGTTGTTTGCGACCTGGATGTTTAAAGGGCATTGAAAGGGGCGAAATAGTACCGGGTGTTTGTTGAGTGTTTTTGGGTGGCATCCTGGGGGAGGGGGGGGACGTATGGCAAGCACCTTCACCTGCTGCCACTGTTCCCTGCGTAAATGGTCCTGGGTGTTATTGAGTGTTGTGGGTGGCATCCCGGGCAGGGGTGGCGTATGGGGAAGTCACCCCTTTCACCTGTGCCATTTTCACCTAAAGTAAAAAGGTACCTGGGTGTTTTGTTGAGTGTTTTGGGTGGATCCTGGGGAGGAGAGAGTATGGGCAATCAAACCCTTTCACCTGTGCCCCTTTTTTACCTAGCAGTAAAT
>NW_026509098.1:0-5000 GCF_026875155.1 Cherax quadricarinatus
TCAAAAGAACAAGTCACCCAGGTTTCCAACAAAAGTTTCTGACCTTTTTTGTGTGTCATTAGCACTATCGTAGTGGGGGAAAATTGGTTATGTGAACTTAATCAGTTTAAGAAGTTTGATTTTCAGGAGGTCTGCTGATGGTCCCAGTTAGGGTCGTTATAGATATTGTCTCTCAACCCTGAGTGGGGGACGTGCGCTGCGCTGCCCCCGGGGAAGTTGTCTGGTGACAGTATTATTTTCACCAACTGGCCGGGCTCGCCGGCGCGGGGTAAATACAGCTGCATTGTATTAACCAGTGGGCTTAAGGGCCATAAATGTATTTTGTTTTGCCTGCAATCATCAGAGATACCTACGGAATGCCAAAGAGGAGATTTGTGGATTGCAAGGAAACGAAGAGGATTTTTGAAAAATTTAGTTCGGGACTTTGTATGAGGCATTGGAAATAAGTTTAAAGGGGGGCCATACCTTAACCATGCTGGGGCGGTGCGGCTGCATGAGGTCCAGCTTTTACAATGGGTTAAGACAGGAATGTCTTTCGAGGGGATGCATCGACCCCCGGTTCTTTATTGTAAAAAAGGCACAATCAAACGATCACTCGGGAAGGGGGTAGTTGGCCAGTAAGGGGGGATACCTGAGGGTGCATTCTCTGTCAAGAGAGCCAACACCCAAATTTTCCATCTACGTGGGATAAAATTTTCAGGCTGGGGTTTTTTGTAACATACGCGGGGAGCGAAGCACTTGCCTTTTTGTGCGGTCGATGATCACCTGGCCGAAAGTGAAAGAAAGTGGGATGGGGACCAGCAGCAACGACGAGATGGAGGAAAGGAGGGGGATAAAGATCAACTGTTTTTCGACTCTGCCTCAGCAGAGTTTGACATGGAGTGGGGAGGTTTAAGGGGGCCCGAAAAAAGGAGATGGCGGGGGGGCACGCGGGGGACGACATCACTTCCCTGGGTTTTACAGTGCTTGAGAGGTCATGGGGAAGCAATGGTAGCGACGGGGGAAATACGAAAGTGTCGACGTTTGAGAACATTTTGGATAATGAGAGTCCTTGTCCGGATTTTTGGGTCAGACCGGGATCATGGGTTGCAGTTGAGGAGGGCGGGGGTACGAACCCAGAGAAGGTTTTTCTGGGGAGCACAGTTGGTGAGAACTGTGGAGGTGGAGGTTCATCATGGCATGAGCTGGATGACGATGCGGGGTCGAGGGTATGACGCAAAGCGCGCGCAGTGTTTTCGGATTCCGAACGTGCTTACCCCCCAAAAAAAGCCCGGGGAAGAAAAATGGCGGAAGCCATGGGGAGAGGTTCAATGGCCCCCCCAGGGGCAGGGTTGGGTAAGGGGGACAGAAAGGGGGGGGGAGGGAAAAGGGGGCAATGAAACGATCAGGTGATAAGTCGGTATGTCAAAGGGGAAACCCCCCTTTGTGGGTTTTTAAGTGCCTGACATTGAAAACCCATGGCTTAGGCTCAGAAAAAGTGTGAGTGGTTAAAGGGAAATATTGGGGCATGACTTTTGACGTTGTGTTCTTGCGGGAACACATTATAGAGGGGTTATGAGTTGAAGGTGGAGGGTATAATTGATGTTGAGATGCAGTCAGATTAAGGAGGTGTGGCCCCATTTTGGTGAAAAAAACTAGCCCTTTGGGTTGTGGAAATAGTGGGGGGAAGGGGAGGGTGATTCGTGGGAGGGGGTATGGGCAGGTAAATGACTTGGGTGTGTTTATGGCCCAGCGGGGGGAGATGGGGATAAAAAAATAAATTCGTAAGGGCTTTTGGTTATTTTTTGGGGGGTTGCCGGGGGGTTGCGTGGAGGAGGTACTGGAATTTTGATAAAAAAAAGGGATGTTGAACCGAAGGGGCAGGGCATTGTTTGAGGAATTGGAGAATTTTTACCGGGAAAATTGCAGATGTTGAGGGGGGTGGGGTGGGGAGCACACATTTATTAAGCGGGGTATGCGGCTGGGCTCATCGATTATACTTTCCCCAGGAAGTTGTAATCATAGTGTGAGGGTAATACTGTATTTCTATCACAGGGGGTTTTTTTTGGGGGATAAGGTTGGGAGGGGTTTGGCCGAGAAGGAAAGGGGTTTGGAAGTTGAATTTAAAATTTGTTGCAGCAAAAAGAGTATAAACAGTCTTTTGTTAAAATTGTGGGGGGGATTGGTGGCGCAGGCCCCCTGGGAATAGTGAAGGGTTTAGTGGTGGGAACTCTGTGGCAAAATCTCGTATTAAGAAATTTATATCGTGTGGGAGGGAATATAAAGGTTGAAGTATGGGTAAAAATCTTATCTTGGGGGACAGTTGAGAGCTTGCTACGGGGTGGGAGTGCTAGTACCCGGGTGGGATGAATTGAGGGATTAAAAGGGAGCGTACGGGTTTTAAAAAATAAAAGTTGATGGCGCGCGATTTTTGGGTGGGCTGGAAGGGGTTTTTGGGGGGACGGGCCCTTCGGATGCGTTTGGGAAACAGCGAAGAAAAGATGGCGACGGAGATGATGGGATTAACTGTTATGTGGGGGGGGGAGGGTTTGAGGGGGGCAGGTATTAGAACGACAGGGGGTAGAGTGGTTATCAGATGCAGGTTTAGGCAATGCAAAAAAGGGAGGAAATCGAGTGAGGCTTTAAAGGGAAATGGGAGGTTTGTGCAATGTGAATTGAGGGTTTTGGATAGGGTGATTAAAGGGCCCCGATCACAAAAAGGAGATTTCCACCTTTGTTGGTGCAAGTTTAGGTAAGCCCAGGTGTAATGGTTTGCCTAATGATTTTTCGTTAGGAATTGGGAAGTTTGAGAGGATTTTTATTTTGGTTATTAAATGTAAAAGGATGAGGGGGAAAAAGGGGGGAAAAGCAAAGGAGCTGTCGTGGTTTTAGTTCCAAAAGGGTGGACAGCTACAGTAGAGGATTACCGAGCAATATGCTTTGGGGTGGCATTAAAGTTATTTTGCCGAATTTTAGGGAATAGAATAAAAAAGTTAAGGTAACGTAATTGACAGAGGGAATAGGGGTCCCCGGGTAGGACAATTATAAGGGTGGAGTTCTTAAAGTTTTAAAAAAAGGGGGGGGAGTTGGGGGGGGGGTTTTGGATTGGATTGGCGAGCTGCTTACGATATGTGGAGGGGGATCTTATGGAGGTTCATGAGGGGAGGGGTTTGGGGAAAGGGAAAATTAATCTGGGCAAACATGTTCGGGGGAATCTTGAGAGTACGGGTTAAATGAAGGGTAGGTGTTAACATCAGTGGGAAGGGGTTTGCGACAGGGTTCCCCTCTATCGCAAAAATTGTTTGCGGCCTCCAGGATCCTTTTTTATAGGGCAGTTGGTGGGTATCGCAAGTGGGGGGGTAGAATGAACGAAGGGTCGGGGGGGATTTGGTTATGTGGATGATACAAAAATTGGTGAGGGATGAAAAAGGATTTACCAAGGTTGGAAGGTGGTAAATTTTTTGGAGAGGCTACTGGATGAAATTTTATGTGGAAAAAGTCTAAGTATAGGGAAAATAGGCAATAAGAAATAGAGATGGGCGAAGGCGTGGGGGGGGTTGGGGGGATACATTGATTTGTGGGATAGTGTACTAAATGATAGGGTGCACAAAGGTAAATTCGATGCGCACCTGGATGGGGTTTTGAAAAGATTGGGGGTTTGGGACGGCGCAGCTACGTTGCATAAAGGGGGTCATTGTGCGAATGGTTGTAAGAAGTAGGCCGTGGTGGCAGTATCCCCGTTTAGGCGGGGAGGTGCAACTTTTGCAGCATGGGTTTTTCCCGATTTATATGGGATGGGGTTGGACGGGCTAAGTAGAGGGGTGTGACGTTCCCGTACCCACGGGGGGGGGGGCTTTTTACTTTTAGAAAAGCGTATGATGAGGTGTATCAATTATTATTATTTTTATAATCAAAAAGAAGCGTAACCCACAAGGACATACAGCGATGTGTATCAAAACCGGGGTATTGGGGGAGTAGGGTGAGAAAGGGGGGCTAGAAAAATGCGTAGGAATGCAACGGGGTGGGGGGGTAAGGATTTAATGTTTGGTGGCCATGTTGAGGGGTTTTAAGAGGGTGAGGGATCCGAAGCCCCTTTTGGGATTTGAGGGGTGGGGGGGGGGTCGTGGGGGGGCAGTTGAGGGGGCTACCCCGTATGCGGGGGGAATATCGAAAGTTTACGGAAATTGCGTATTAAACCGGGTTTAAAGGGGAGGTAATTTTTGGGTTTTTCACAGGGAAAATTTTGCCTTGGTGTTGTTTTTTTTAATAGGAAAAAAAGGAGGGGGGGAGGCAAAGGGTGGGGTTCCGAGATATTTTTCATGCGGTGTATTTTTGTAATTATTTAAAAGCTGTAAGGGTATGGTTAGGTAGGTGTTAGGTTAGTGGGTGGGGAAGGGTTACAGGTGTTTAAGGGGGTTTAAATTTTAGTATAGGGGGGATGAGTCAGATGGTGGTAAATGCGGTTGCGTTTGTGGTTCGATTTTATTTATACGTCTTTGGGTTGAGGGATTTAATGGGTGTGGGGAGGGGGTGGGGGGAGTGGGGTGGGGGAGGTGGGTGTGAGGGAGTGGGTGTGGATAAAAGAAAAAGGTGTTAGGGCCACCATTTATAGAATAAGTGTCGAAATGGGATTTTTATGGGGAAGGGGGAAAAACCGTTACTGAGGGGATCCCCGGTTTTAATTAAAGGATTTGGGGTTTTAAAGTGAAAGGGGTTAGCGACGGGCTAGTTTCTGAGGGGAGATGTGTGGATGGCTTTTAAAGGTGTGATGGATTTGCACTGATACATTTATCTTACCAGGTATGAGTGGGGTGGGTTGGTGTTTTTAAAATGGGTTTTTCCCCTTTTTTAAAATTTTGATTAAAGTAATGTTTGGACCCCATTTGTTTTAAAAAGGGGTTTTTTTGTGGGGTTTTTTTTGGGTTTAAAAAGTTTTTTAAAAAAAAAATAAAAAGGGTTTTCAAGGTTGTAAAGGGATTGCCTTAAAAAAGGGTTTTTCGGGTTTTTTCCCTTTTTTTTAT
>NW_026509098.1:7500-14009 GCF_026875155.1 Cherax quadricarinatus
AAAGAAAAAAAAACAAAACCCCAAAAAAGCCAAAAAGGGAAAAAAAAATAAAAAAAAAAAAGGGGGGAAAAAAAAAAAATGAAAACTTCCGAGGGACTTTTTTAAAACACAAATTATAATAAATTTTACCCCACAAAAAACAAAAAGAAAAAAAAAAGAAAAAAAAAAAAGGGGAAAAACAAATAAAAAAAAAAAAAAAGGAAAAAAAAATTTTTAAAAAAAATAAGAAAAAAAAAAAGGAAACAGGGAAAAAAAAAACCCCCCAAAAAAAAAAAAAAGGCAAAAAATTTTTTGCAAAAAAAAAAAAAAAAAAAGGTAAAAAAATTTTTTTTTAAAAAAAAAAAAATTTAAAAAGAACAAAACCAAAAAAAAACAGAAAAAAAAAACCCCCCCCCAATTGTTGGGCGGGAAAAATAAAAAAAAAACCAAACTTTTTTGGTTAAAAGGCAGTTCAAATTAAAGAACCTTTTTGGTTTCCTACCCCAACAAATCCAAATTACGGGTCCACTCCTAATTTCGGGGAAGGAGATTTTCCCCCTTAAAACCAGGACAATTTCACCTTTTTTCCCAAATTTTTCCCCCAAAACCGGGCTCTCCCTCTCCCCGGGGCCCCCCCATTTTTTAAATAAAATTTTTTCAAAATTTTTTTTTTTCAAAAAACCTTTTTTTTAAAAATTAAAAATTTTTTCCCAACTGGGGCCCGGGGGGGGAGTTAGTTGCTAAAGCTCAAATTATCCTTCCTTTGGGACGATTCCACCGGTTCTTTTTTGAGGGGCTTTTCCCCTAGTAGGTTTACTACGTTTTCATCTTCCCTGCATCATTTGGGTCATTGTTTCCCTTCCGTATCACTATGTCATTTTCCCCCTTAGTTTTTTCTTTTATTTTTTTGATTGAACCCTTTAATTCCGGGGGAAAATCAATTTTTTTAGTTTGCGAAATTCTCTTGGCCCCATACACAACATTTTGACATTCGGGCAACCCCTTGGCAGCGTACAATGTCAATACTTTGCCAAGGCCCAATTTCGATGTTGCTCATTTTCAATTAACACAATTCACCTGGTTAAATTTTTTTCTTCGTTTTACTGCCTCTGCCCCCGCAATAAAATTTTCACGTGTGTAGAAGATATTCATTACCCACACTTTAGACCAATGATCAATTTTTTAATTTTAACATTTTAATTTTATCACGCCGATTATGAACTTCATCCTTTTTTCGGGATTTCTTAGACGGGGCAGCTTCCAATTTCCTTTCCCACTTAGGGTGAAAGGGGTTATACACCATCGGGTGTATCACTCAGACGAGAGAGGCCTATTTTTTTATACGATTCCCGCCTCACAAACATGCACAGAATTTTTCCCAAAATTAAATTCTCTTCCGGTGTATGTTTACGGGACCCCTTTCACTGTGCCTATCATTTTTCGTACAGCCCCCCATGCCAAGGGGCCTGGGGTAAAAATTTCCAGGACACCCGGGGTAACAAGATTGACACGTTATATTTTTTAATTCTAAAAAAGTGTTTAGCACCTGCAAAAAATTTTTTTGGGCATTTCCGAAAACTCAATTCCGGACGGGTTTTTCCCTACTGCAAATTTTTGAAACAGCTGTAAAACGTTTTGCAGACAAGTCATAGCCACTTCTAAAAAACCCCTAGTACAGTAAAGTGAAAAAGCATACAACACTTTAGGGGAACCCCATTGAAGTACGGTTTTAAAATGTTTGGGACCAAATTTTACCCTGTTCTCAAAGGTTTCACTAATTGACCCTCCCTTTCAATGGTGGAGGCCTGGGTACTTGGGAATTGGCATCCACAGGGCGACATATTACACTTTCCCGCCCCGTGGAATCCTAAAAGTTTCCCTATAAAATTTTAAGGTATCTTGCCCACACCATGCATTACATTTCTAGGGCATTTAAAAAAATTGAATTTGTTAGATGAGATTTTGGGGATAAGAAGGGGTTTCAAATCCCCCAATTTTCGGGCTTTTTGAAACCTACCTCTGCCCCCAATTACATTGTTCTCTAAATACGGGCCCCAATTTCTCTATTAAAACCTTTCAAAATTTTATTTTTCCATCATTTTTTAATTTCCATTTCTAAGTTTTCCTGTCCCCTTTTTCCAAATATTAAGAGGATGTAAAAACTTATATGAAATTAACTTTTTTAGAAATTTAAACACAATTATTTTGGGGTTAAAGAAGAATACCTATTTATATAAATGGAAAGGAAGACAAATATTGGATGGTGGTACAGAAAACAACGGGAGCAAAAGCCTTTGTACGCCAAATTTAGGTTTATTTCCCAAACCACCCGGCCCTTTAAAACCCAGATCAGCTTTTAATAAATTTAGCAAAAGAAAAACCTCAGCAAAAAATCAGCTGGATTCCCCTCACAAGGAAATATTTTAAATTTTACTATGCGGACCCAAACTTTTATACTTCTCTGCACTGATTAATTTCAGCGACTCTTTTTTTTTTAAGTACACAATTTTATTTCCTTCGAATCCATTAAGGGATACCTTTTACAGCCGAATTACAGGTCCTAATTTTTATGCCTGCAACTTATTTCTTATATAATTAGTAATTTGACACCTACTAAATGGTGTTAATTCCAATGAGGAAGGACTGATTAATTGGAGACACTTTAGCCTTGTAATAAAAGAAAAAAACCCAAAATTTAAATTTTGAGGAAAGCAACTGCCCAATCCAAATTTTAAAGCTCACAAAAAATGTGGAAAAATTTTTTTCCCTTTTGGTTTGGCCCCCGGGGTGGCAACTCCAACATTGGAATTTTTTTCATAAAACCCAAATTAATTCCCCCACCCGTTTAAAAATTCCTCAGGGAGAGTTTTTATCCAAGCACATTTAAGCTTCCATTCTTTTGTAAATAATTTCCCCCTTATATAATTTTTAGTAAGGGGTGACACAAAACCTAATTAACAAAAAATTTGGAAACTTCAGCAACAAAACCTCTTATTTAATTTACTGAGAACTGTAAAATTTTTAGGTTTTAACATTAAAAAATCTCTCCAGTATCCCCAAATTAAAACCCCAAAACATTACACATTTTGCACTTCACTCAGGGGAATATTTACTTATTTTTTGCTTTAATTTGGACAATTTTTCTATTCCATTCCCTCGAGCATTTTGCACCCTTTCATTATTTTATAGCCCCCCAAAAGTCTTTTAAAAGTTCCTCTTCAGTTGACGTACACCAGGAAATTTCACAAAAAATTTTTGCCAAAACTTTTACTCAGTGCACTTCCCTACGTTTTAAGGTGGATTTTTCGGCGTTGAAGTAGGGCGGACTGGATGTAGCACCAAATAATACACTCCAAAGTAAAAGGTTTTTTAGAGGGCTAAGGGGTCACAGGGTTCTCAGGCCATAAAAGCGGGTACAATCCCGGGACCTCTTTTAAACCCCTCTTAGGAAAACTTACTTATTCAGCCGAAAGGATAATTCTTCATCCTGAAATTTTTACTCCTAATTTTTCCCCAAAAAACAGACCTGTCATCAAACAGTCATTTTAACTGGTAATTTTTGTTAATCCCGGATACAATTAAAAAAACAATCCTCAAGGAGTGGTCTTGAAACCTTCTTCACTTGTGATGTGGGAAATAGTGACCTAAAATTTTGGCTTGCTAGAGGTACCCTTTTTATAAATTTATTTAATTAAAATGTTCAGTAAAAATCTTATAGGCATCAACAATTTTGGTGTTTCCCCGTTCGCGAAGTTGAGCCCCTTTTAATTGTCCCCAAAGGCCCTTTTTAAATTTGGGGAAATTTGATGGTTCTCTCCGGGAAGTGTACCCAGTATTTTCCAGATTCAAAATTTTACATCTTAGGTACTGTTCCTGAGAAAAAAAGTTGGGTTTCTTCATTACATTTATTCCAATGCTTATAATTTCCCAATTTTTGCACTGGTAACACCCCCTCTATGGAAGAATTATATGGGGCCGTTTCATGATAAGACAACAGTTTCAGTATTTAAGTTTCCCCTATCATGCATTATTTTACGAGGAATCCTACCAACATACAGGCCCCCTGCAGTCTTTAAAAGGGTGAAAACCCATTTTTTCCTACCCTTACAAAGGAGGCATAATACCCCTATATCAAAAAAAATTTTTTGGGCCCCCAAAAATCTATTTAATCGAAAGGGGCTAAATTTACTTTTGTGAAAGTCTTTTTGTAGCTTTTCTAAGCCCTTTGTAGATATTTTTTCTATAAGTCTACTACAATTGCTGCATTTTAAACTTTTTTTTTCCATTGCCCAACTGACGGGTTAATAAAAATTTTCAGCAATGAGCCCTTTTTTTAAAAAAAGCAGTAATTTTAAAAAGGGGTAGGATTCCCCTGTACTTTTATACCATCAAGCTTTAGTTTTATGAAAGTACGCTGGATCCCGGGAATAATGATTTTTCAATTTTTGATTTATGCCTTTTATATCAATTTTTACCTTAACACAGGTAAGGGTACTTTAGCAAAACCATCTTTTTAACTTAGCAGCAATTTTTACATTAGCCACTGTTGTTCAGGTTGTCAACGTTATCATTATTATCAACATTATCTATGACCCCTTTCACATGACTATAGGGTCTTTATTTTGCCTTGATAACAGTTGTTTAATTTGGGTGCATCCTTTACATTGTGGGGTTTTGACATCTGATACATCGTCAAATTCCTCCCCAAATTTCAACTTTTTCACCTAATTGTATGCATTTCAATCTTAGAAAAAAAAAGTACCCTTTCAGAAGAGACACTCTTTTTCTTTGATGGTTTCTTTTTAATGGGGTATTTTTAGGAGGGGACTTTTTCTTCTTCCTGTGGAGAATCTTATTTCTGATTCCGCACTTGATATGCAAATAGAACTCTGTTTAGGAATTGATTTTGATTATTTAAATTGGGATAATTTTTCCCTTTAGTAACTTGACAGATACCCCAGAGTTTTAAAGTGTTGCATCTTTTAAAAAAGTTAGTTGTTTTTTCGCAACTGAACAAATTAAATTTTTGTAAAGTCTTATTTCCTCCAGACCAAAAAAAACCTTTATGAAAATTGTGTTTTTTTAACTTAATTATTCTGTACAAAGGCACTCAATAAAGGCTGATTCTCATCTTTGAACTTCAATTGTTTTCTGACCCCTTGAAAGATTTGGTTTTATTCCCCCGGAGCCTTTCAGTTCTGCAATGGAAGACCTGTCAGCAGATTGGGGTGTCATTGCAAAGGAATACACGGCACTGGGGACCCCCCATGTAAAGGAATAAAATTCATACTTCCCAAAAGTCTTCGTCTTGTGGGTATAAATGAATGAAAGAATAGCTAGAAGGGCTCTTGATTCCCCCTCGCTTTTGCTATTTTGGAAATTTTTTCTGAAATTTAATCAAAGAAAGTCCCCTTATTCCCAAAAGAATTAAAACTTTTCGTGTAATGGTAAAAAAAATTTCAATTTTTCTCCTTTGATTTTGGAGGATCTTTCTTTTTCCTTTTAAACAAACGGCCTTTATTCTTCATTTTCCCTTCACATTTGGGAACAATGGAAACCGATGTTTGGAGAACTGTTTTGCCCCAAGATTTTACCATTCCCAAAACGGAGAACCTGCCAAACGTGATCAGAAGTAAAAAATTTGTGGTTTGCAATCTTTCTCTTTTTAAATTCTTTTTATTAATTTTTTCATTAATTTTAGTTGCAATTTGTACTTTCCTAGGGTTTCTACAAAGTATAAAGCAGATATAAGGTGATTTTAGTTCTTAATTAGGGTACCTTTTTGAAAGCGAGAGGAATTAGGGACTTTTTCATTGTTTTTCAAACAAAGTTCGTCGATTTTTGATCAGATTTTTTTTTATTTTGGGGAAAAAATAACAAAATTATAACCCTAGGTAACATATACACGTTACTTAATGTGTAGGTTTTACCTAAGTGCAAGTGAAAAAGCATGATAACCCGGTTTCCCCCTGTTTATAACGGAAAAAAAGACCAGCAATCCTACCTCAATCTACCCTCAATTACGGGTTTTTTTTCCAACCATTTGGGAGAAATATACCCCCCTTGGGTTTTTCTGCTCCAACCCACTACCCAATCTAGTCTTGTAACATTTTAAAAAAAAATAAGATGTTTTTTGAAATTCATTGAAGTTTTCACAAGATTCATTTACATATTCTCATTGCATAGAGTTTTCTGGGTAAAAAAACTAAAATGGGGAAATTTTTAGTTTTTACTAAACATCGTCGCATCAACACTAGTAAGTAAACTCCGGGGCATCAATACCTTTAACACAGACTGTGATAAGTTTAAAACATACTATACCAATGAAAGGGGTATGTGAAAATTTTGTGTGGGCTGCCCCAAGTGATCACCTACCCCGGCAAACTCTGTTTAACCCCAATCTGAGGTGGGACCCCACCTCACAGTGGCTTATAGGGCGATTTACAAATATTGAGTTGCAAAAAACTCGCCGCTGCACGTAAAAGGACTAACTTACTTTGGGTTGCAGCATATATCCCACTTTTAAATTC
>NW_026509099.1:0-13084 GCF_026875155.1 Cherax quadricarinatus
GAATTAAAAACGCAAATTTTTTTTTAATTTTTGGGGGTCCCCCTGCCTTTGGTGGGTGATGCCCTGGTGTTATATATAAAAAAACTTAAATCCTTGGGGGTCACACCCACCATATAGTGGAGGGGTGTTGACTCACAAGGTGAAGAATTGTGAAGGGAGTGTTGCAGCACTGTATGACCCCTGTGGGTCTAGCACTTAGTTATGATTATAATGTGAAAGGAGTGTCCAGATGGAAAAGACGTACCAGACACGTAAATTATTATTATAATCAAAACTAAGCGGTGAACTACCAGGGTCATACAGCGCTGTCAGGCATGTCAAAATTGGCATATTTAATCCATCTCAGTTAATAAATTAGTTAGCAGTAAAGATGAAGATTCCAAATAATAAAGCATCAGGACAGGAAAACTATTTTGGGGACCACTAAGGATACATACCCAAATTACCTCTTCCAAATCTGCTACTGTATACAGGAACTCAAAAACTGTACATTATTATTATTATAATAAAAAAGAAGCGCTAAACCACAGGGGTTATACAGCGCAGCAGAGCAGGGAAGGATGCAGGGGTAGTGGGTAGCAAGAGGGAGAGGGATGATTATTAGGTTATGAAGTGCAGCAGGACAGTGGATAGTGCAGGGGTAGAGGGTAGCTAGAGATTAAGGTAGAAAGGACTGAGGATAGTGCTAAAGACATCATCATCAGAGTCTGTGTAGTAAATCAGTTGCTGTCAAAAAGTCAATGAGAGAGTCGGGATTAAAGGAGGGTCCAAAAGCAAAAAGGGGAAAGGGTAAAGAAAGGGCAGCAGAGCGGAGACGATGGAGGTAAATTCTGCGTGCTCATTGACAGATTGGGCGCCTCTCCATGAGATACCCGCGAGTAAGACGAGTGTGGCCGATGCGAAGATGGGAGAGAGTAGTCTCTAAAACTTCGACACTGATGAAAAGAATACGGCCAGAAACCTATACGGTGGACCCCTGGTTAACGATATTTTTTCATTCCAGAAGTATGTTCAGGTGCCAGTACTGACCGAATTTGTTCCCATAAGGAATATTGTGAAGTAGGTTAGTCCATTTCAGACCCCCAAACATACACGTACAAACGCACTTACATAAATACACTTACATAATTGGTCGCATGGGAGGTGATCGTTAAGCGGGGGTCCACTGTACTCAGTTTAATAGAATGAAGTTTGTTATGGAGCAGATCAGACCAACGTTGTAGCCAACGGGTGCGGGGATGGGTAGCAATTACAGCAAAATAGTCTGTGAATGGAACACCTCTATAGGAAACTGGAAGGTTATGTACTGCTGACCACGCACAGTGTCTGCCTGTTCATTGCCCTGCATGTCAACACGACCAGGGACCCAACAAAAAACAATATCTCTGTGTTTGCTAGAGATATGGCATAACCAAAGTCAGATATGAAGAACTAGGGGGTGAGGTGTATCAAATTTCTGTATAGCCTGTAAAACACTAAGAGAGTCTAAAAACAACCACAAATGGTGACACAAGCATACATGCAATACGGATAAGTGCTACAAGAATGGCATACAATTCACCATAAAAATGTTAGCCGAGGATAATAAAATGCCCTCACACAACACTGTCCAGAAACACTGCTGCGAATCCGATGTCATCAGAAGACTTAGAACCATTGGTGTACACTTCAATGGCATGAGAATGAGAGTGGAAGTGGTTAAGAAAAAGAGAGTGGGAAGCACCGTAGGTAGTTGGGCTTTCGCACATGGCAGTGGGAAAGAACAGACACGAACAGCTGGAACTTCCCAAGGGGCAGGAAAAGTGAGACACTACATGAACATAGAAAGGTGGTAACTGAAGAGAAGACAAGAGCGAATGTAGGAGGAGAGAAAAGGGACGGAGTAAACAGGGGTGACAAACAAATAAAGAACGTTCTACTAACGTCAGTGACTTTCCTATATACGGAAGGATTGTAGAGGCCATGAGATCGAACATAATAGCAAAGGCAATGAGCATCATGGTGATCAGACAAGGATGGAAAATTCACTTCTGCATAGAGGCTCTCAACAGGGGACGAACGAAAGGCACCAAGGCACAGACGGACGGAGACCTTGGTGATGAATAGGGTCTAACTTAGAGTTACAGGAGTGGCCGCAGAATAGATTTGGTCACCATAAAACTATTTGGACAAGACTAGGGTGGAGTGCAAACGGAGGAGAGTGTGACAATCTGCTCTCCATGAACGATGTTTGAGAATCTTAAGGAGATTTAGCCGACCATGGCAAGTTGTCTTTAACAAAGAAATGTGAGGTCTCCACATCATCTGGTGATCAAAGAGCAGGCCCAGAAACCTGACCGTATCACATGCCAGAATACGTGAACCGTGTAAGTACAAGGGAGTATCCGATATAAGCGGATGTCTAGTAACCTATAGTGAAGTCATCAACATAAAGTGATGACCAAATATGCGAAGGAAGAATGGAAGGTAGGTAATTTATAGCTAAGAAAAAAAGAGTAGTACTGAGGACACAACCTTGTGGGACTCCTTCGGCTTTGTACGAAGTCCGAGGAAAGAGAGGCGCCAATACGGACCCAAAAATGTCTTATCAGGCAAGAAAGCAGCGATGAAGTTTGGTAGATTACCGTGGAGGCCTAAGGAGTGGGCTTGGGCTAGAATGTTATACCTCCAAGTGGTGTCATATGCCTTCTCTAGATCGAAAAAGACCGCTAGGACAAAGTGGTTGTTAGCAAAGGCATTTAAAAATATACGTATCTAGTGGAGCAAGGGGTCTAAAGTAGAGTGGCCTTTGCAAAAGCCATATTGGCGAGGGGTAAGGCTATTGTGTGTCTCTAAAAACCACATCAGACATCTATTCACCAATTGTTCCATCACCTTGCAGATCATACTGGTCAGGGTGATGGGACGATAGCGAGAAGTGTCAAGCCCGAGGCGCTCGGTTTGCAAAACGGTAGTACAATAGCTGATTTCCAGATTTCCAGTGTTGTGGGAGAACCCCTTGCTCCCAAATTAGATTGAAAAGACGTAAAAGAACGGGAAGGGCCGTAGAATGGAGATGGTGTAGCATACTGATGTGGATATCATCAGGTCCCGGTGCCGACAGCTAGGAAATGGAAGGCATGGACTCTAATTCTAGAAGAGTAAAAGGTACATTATATGGCTCCAATCCATCGGAGGAGAAATCTAAGGGCAACTACTCTTTGGTAGGTTTAGATGCAAGAAAAGAGGGACAGAGGTGAAGCCCTCAGGAGATACGGACAAGATAGTTTCCGATTTCTGTGATAACTTCTAAAGGTTCTGTGACATCAACTCCAGCAACCTGCAAAACAGGAGCTGGTCCAGAGTGTACTTACCACACATTTCCGCGCCTTTTTCCAAACTGTGCATGTAGGGAAGACAAGGTAATGGTAGACATGTAGTCTTGCCCCAAAAAGCGCGTTTAGCGCCGCGTATGATGCGGCGAGCAACTGTCCTTGCCCGCTTAAAATCCAACAGATGCTCCGTGATACGGTTATAATAATAACGGTCACATGTAGGAGTCCACCAAGGTATGTATGTCTGAGAATGCCTACCTGAGGTTTGGGGGATAGAACGAGTCGCCGCAGTTTGGACTAAGGTCAAAAGTTGATGTGCCAGTTCATCAATAGACGATGAAAGGGGGTCCTCACAAAAGGGGTGGTAAGAGGGGGGGAAATAAGCCCCAATCCCCCCGGGAGAAAATTTGGGGCCAGTGGGGGTTTCGAAAGGGTTTGGGGGTTATTTTGAAGTAAAGTAAGAAGGATAGAAAAGCAATGATATCAAGAAATTTTGGGAAGAACAGACCACGTAAAATAAAGTGCAATGGGGGGGGAAACAAATAGAAAGATCAATGGAGGAGAGGGGACTAAGTGCGAGAGTAAAAAAGGGGTTTAGGGGGAACCTGTTTTCCCAAAACAAGGGGGAAAGGATGAAAAGCAGAAGAGTCTCCAATGATCACCACGCCCCCCGTGGGAAACCCCCCCCACGGGGTAAGGGACAAAAATCCCCCAAAAAACAAGATGGGCGGCAGTAGAGAAAAAAATTAAAAAACCCTATTCAAGATACAAAAATGCCCCAGGAGGGAGAAAGATAAAGAGGAAAAACCTTTTAACCCATCTGTGTAAAAAAGTCACTGCAGTATAATGCAGCAGGGAATGAATAAAAAATTTTGATATGGATATCAACTTGAAAAAGAAGCGCGCTTTCTTTAAAATGATTCGTCAGGGAAAGGGAAAAAAAAAATTTTTTTTGGGGGGAAAAAAAAATTTTTTCCCCCAAACCCAAAAACCCGGGGGGGGGGAAAAAAAAAAATTTCCCCCCCCCTTCCCCAATTTCCCCAAAAAAAAAAAAAAAAATTTAAAAATAAAAAAAAAAAGGGTTTTTTTGGAAAAAAAGGGGGGGAAAAGGGGGGTAAACAAAAAATTTAAAAGGGGGGAAAATTTTTTTGGGGGGGAAAAAAAAAGGGGGGGTCACGTTGGGCCCGGGGGTTTTTTCCCCATTATAGGGGGGTTTTTTTTTGTTAAATTTGGGTTTTTTCCCAAAGGGGCCCCGGAAAGGGGGGGAAAAAAAAAAAGGGGGGGGGCGGGGGGGGGGGGAAAAGGGGGGGGCGGGGGGGGGAAAAAAAAAAAGGGGGGTTTTGGGGGGGGGGGGAAAAGGGGGGCCCCGGGGGGGAAAAAAAACCCCCCCCCGGGAAGGGGAAAGGGGGAAAGGGGGAAAAAAAATTTTTGGGGGGGGGGAAAAAGGGAAATTGGGGGGTTTTTTTTGGGGAAAAAAAAAAAAAAGGGGAAAAAGGGAAAAAAAAAAAAAAAACCCCCAACCCCGGGGGGGGGGGGAAAAAAGGGGGGGCTTCCTTTTTTAAAAAAAAGGGGGGGGAAGGGGGAAAGGGGGGGGGGAAAAAACCCCCCCCCGGGGGTTTTTTTTTTTGGCCGGGTTTAAAAAAAGGGGGGGTTTTTTTGGAAAAAGGGAAAGGGGGGGTTTAAAGGGTTTCCCCGGGGGGAAAAACCCAAATTTAAAAAAGGGGGAAAAGGGAAAAATTTTGGGGGGGGGTTCCGGGGGGGGGTCCCCCCCGGGGGGGGGTTTAAAGGGGGTTTTAAAAAAAACCCCCCCCCCCCCCCCAATTTTTTCCCCCCAAAAAATTTAAACCCCCCCCCAAAAACCCCCCGCCCCCCAAAAAAAAAAAAAAAAAATTTTCCCCCAAAAAAAATTTTTTTGGGGTACATAAGGGGAGTAAACAGGAAAAATTGAATATTGGGAGGAATAGATTGTTGCGGGTCGTGAATTAGAAGGGGTGGAGGAGTCACGTTGGTGTCCATGGGGGGGTGTCTTCTCATTATAGCTGGAATAGCATTCTAACGTCTTGTGTTAAGAAGCTAATAAATGCCATGATGTCAGAGACAGGAAAAGGCATTGCAAGGAAAGGTTGGAGTAAACTACGGAGGCAACCAAAGAGGTCTGAGGGGGGCAGGGAGTATGAACCTGGAGAGATGTGTCAGCTAGGGTAGAAGAGGCTGCAGTGTAACAGGAGGGGAAAAGGGTTGGAGGGTAACTATGGAGGAAGGTGGGGGAAAACAGGGTAAGAGGGGACTACACGAGGGGGGTGAACCTATACACCTCTACCTCTTTGTGTGAGAGCTGGAAAGGGAGTGAGAACGAGGTCCGAGGTAGGAGATATATTTGTGCAGGTGATGGGCACAAAGAAAGTGTAGGTCTGTGAGGTTCAGTAGACCGGGGAAGCAAGCGAGTGAGATGGAAGTTAGAAGTAAGGGGGATGTCAGAGGTAAAACTGCAAAGAATTAGAAACTGGGATGACCCCAGAAGCACAGGGGGAAGTGGGAGGCCCATCGAGGTTGGAGATCTTCGGGCTACCCAAGATATGGGACAGAGGGAGTTTACCTTGAAGGTGGAGCTGAGAGACAGCCAGAGTGAAAGTGAGGCCCTCACGCCCCTTTAAGATAAGGATCTCTCATTCATTATGATAAGCCTGGCAACGGCGTGAAAAGGAAGGATGAGGTTCCCTGCAATTAAGACAAGAGGAAGACTACACGACGTATTCGAATGATCTGCTGCATCATAGACTGGGCATTCCACCGCAGATCTGCAGTTTTTAAAAGGGGGTTTGTCCAAATCCCGGCAATTACGGCATGTGGGGAGTGGGAACTACTTGATGGACCTCTTGGCGATGTCCCGCAATATAGACAGAGGACGGAAGTTCATGGCAGTCAAAGGTTAAATGAGCGATGTTACTAGGAAAGCACCTCCGCCCATGAGCAGGCTGGATGTATGTTTCTACCTTGAGGATAGGGAGGTTCTGAAGGGCTAATTGTTCTAAAATATCCTCGCCGCAAGACAAAAAATCACTCTGTACAATGGTACACAGTAAGACTACAGTACCACAAGAATTAAGAGTAACGTGTTTACGAACAGTGACTGGTATGTTATTTATGGAAGTGATGGGGGAAAGAGCATGGACCTGCTCTGAATTCTGCACTGTTATGACACGTGCACTGTTTCGAAGAATGCGGAAGGATATATTTTGGCCAACATGCCGTAAAGAGTTTTACCAATTCCGTGATCGGAAAGATAATCAGTTTGAGACGTTGTTTGTAAAGAAAAGAATTTTGTCCATTGCTTACTCGTTAGTTCAGTATGCAAAGGTAATGTGTGTCGTGTAGGTCGTTTTTGAATGGTCATCGATGAACTGTCATCAATAGGTTGTCTTGGTCGCCGTTGCCCAGCGGTGATAGTAGTGGCTCTCATTGCTGAGGTCCAGGTAATAAACCCTGGGCATTAACATAAAAAAAACATTGGACATTTAGTAGAACCGCGGGCAGTCTGACCCAAGGGAGGTGGGCGATCCAAGAACCGTTGCACTGTATTCGAGGAAGCCGGACGCATTGTGAAAGGCATGCTAGAAGCAGCGGCATGAACAGAAACGGGTGACACTGCAGCACCTAAAGCAGGTGACGAAGCGTCACCGGCAGAAGGTACAGGGGTATGAGAAGAGTCGAGAGAATGGTCCAATAACAAAGCCGGGTCAGAACAAGGTGTGGGATCAGAATGGGGCCTGGGAGGAGGAAGGGTTTCACTGGATGAAGATTACGTAATAATAGGTGCATCTTCTGTCCTTCCCTCATCCAAGAGGACCTTGAGCCCACTGGCAGTGAAGATGCAGCATGAAACCCGTGCTATACCCTACCCTTCATGCCAGTAAACCAGAGCTCCAGGATAGCAGCCTCACATCTACCGAGCTACCTCGGAGGACAAAAGAAAGGACAGTCGGAAACCCTCCACAAAGCATACCTCCTTCAGCTGCCACCCCCCAGAACCGACAGGCAGCTTCTGGAGATACACCCATCATCCGAAGGGCACCTTGCCCACGACCCAGAAATCCGGGAAGGGAGCAGGGCATCCTCACACAATTCAGATTCCACAGCAAACTTCACCACCCCCAAGGATCTCATGGAGGGGGACGAATCCCAGCATGCCACCCCCACCTAGAAACCATAATGCCAGAGGAAAGGACCCCAGAGGCTACAGACGGGACAGGGAAAAAGGGGAAGGTTGGGAAAGGGGAGGAAAGGGAAAAAAAAGGAGGGGTAACTAGAGGAAAGGATAGGGAAGGGAGGATTGTGGGGTACTTAGACTTGGTCTAAGGAAGGAGAGCAAAGGATTTGATTCCTGAGACCAAGAGCGTCTTCACCACATCAAGGAGCCCCCCTTGAAGAGGTCAAAAACTGTACAAATATGAGCAAAGTGAACAGAGACTTTAGAGTAAACAATGAATCATAAAGATTTAAAAATTTACATTTTGGGTTTGATAAATTTTAAAATGAAGTAATGCATGTATTAAAACTGCTTTAATATTTTTAAAACATTATTTTGTTAATAAATATTAAAACCAACTTAACTGCAAAGAAAAAAAATAAAAAGGTCTAAATAATTCAAGATGGAATAATAATAAAAGATTTCCCTCACGTAAACGAAAAACTTGAATTTTTTTTTCACAAGGAGGATTGCGGTTTTTCTTTCTCCTAAAACATGCAAGAAAACAGTACATCTTGCTATTCACTTACACTTAGTTACGCTAATAGCATGTACAGATATATGTATAAAGCCCATCCGGGTTTTTCAAAAATTTGGTTTTTTTTATCCCTTTTCATTTCTATACTGAAGGGGAATGAACCCTTCCTCCATAAGCCATGTAGTTGTAGAGGCAACAAAATGCTGGGAAGCAAGGGGTAGAACCCCTCTGTTGAAAAACTAAATATAAAAAGAAGAAACTTTGTTCTTTTTTGGGGCACCATCCCTAATGGGGGAAAATCGTTATTTTAAAAAAGGAAAAAAAAGTTAGAAAATAAAATGTGAAGCATTTGGACATGTGTTTAGGGTTTTTGTGTATACAGTGCACCCTTTTGGTTTTTCTATTCCACCATGCATTTTTCAGGAATTTTAGCGTTGCTCGGTCAATTTTTGCTCCCGGGTATAGCCAAAATTCAGGTTGCAAGCTTTTCCCTCAAGGGAGGTTCCTTGATGCTGGTGAGGGGCTCTTGATTTAGGGAATTGTATCTGTGCTCCAGTTCCCTAAATTAAGCCTGAATACCTTCCATCCCCTTCTTCCCACAGGCGCTGTATAATCCTATGGGTTTAGTGCTTCCCCATTATAATAATAATAATATAATAATACGTATAATAATAATAATGCACTATAATAATGCCGCCACTAGATGGCACAACAATGCTCACCATCACCAGTGCACGTGCTTACCTCGCGGTGGAAGGATTTCTCTCATGCTCTGCTTACATTTTGTGCAGTTATTTTGTCAAATTTCTTTTTTCTAACCATGGGTTCTAAGAAAGTAAGTGCTATGGACAGTGCTGAGAAGAAAAAGAGGATGATGTCCATGGAAGTAAAGCATGAAATCATGGCCGCCACCACTTGTCACATGACATATTTTATTCATTCTAGAATATATATCAGGTTTCTATGTTTTTTTTTTTTTAACAACTCGGCCGTCTCCCACCGAGGCAGGGTGACCCAAAAAGAAAGAAAATCCCCAAAAAGAAAATACTTTCATCATCATTCAACACTTTCACCTCACTCACATATAATCACTGTCTTTGCAGAGGCATCCAGATACAACAGTTTAGAAGCATATACATGTATAAAGAGGTATAAAATACCCATCCAAACTGCCAATATCCCAAACCCCTCCTTTAAAGTGCAGGCATTGTACTTCCCATTTCCAGTACTCAAGTCCGGCTATATAAAAATAACCAGGTTTTCCCCGAATTCCTTCACTAAATATTACCCTGCCAAACCTCCAAGAGCTTGCCAGGTCCAAAACCATTCATTTCCATTCACTCCTATCAACATGCTCACACATGCTTGCTGGAAGTCCTAGCCTCTTGCCCACAAAACCTCTTTTACCCCTCCCTCCACCCTTTTCCCAGGATGACCCCTACCCCGCCTTTCCCTTTCCCCCACAGATTTACATGCTCTCCATGTCATACTACTTTGATCCATTCTCTCTAAATGACCAAACCATCTCAACAACCCCTCTTCAGCCCTCTGACTAATACTTTTAGTAACTCCACACCTCCTCCTAATTTCCACACTCTGAATTTTCTGCATAATATTTTACATCACACATTGCCCTTGGACAGGACATCTACCACGCCTCCAGCTGCCTCCTCATTGCAGCATTTGCAACCCAAGCTTCACACCCATATAAGAGTGTTGGTACCGCTATACTGTACATTGGACCCCCGACATTCGATGGCATCGACATTCGATAAATCCACATCGATGCATTTTAACACAAAAGTTTCCCCTCGACATTCAATGGAAAACCCGACATTCGATACGATTCGTACGAGACGTGCCCACGTGTGGCCTGAGCTGCCCAGTGTGTGCCAGTGCTTACAAGCCAGCCAGTGTGCGCGCATCTTAGGATACATTCGGTACATTCCATATTATCACTGTTTTTGGTGCTTGTTTCTGCAAAATAAGTAACCATGGGCCCCCAGAAAGCTTCTAGTGCCAACCCTTTGAGAAAAAAGGTGCTAATGACTATTGAAATGAAGAAAGAGATAATTGCAAAGTACGAAAGTGAGTGCGTGTGTCGGTAAAGAAATTGCCTGCAGCTAGGGTGATGTGAGTGAATTTAAGGCCAGCAAAGGTTGGTTTGAAAGATTTAAGAATCGTAGTGGCATACAGTGTGGTAAGGCATGGTGAGGCTGCCAGTTCAAGTCCTAATGGAAGGGATTCCCCTTCTAAACACTAACGCCATCCACACTCTCCCCTCCTCTCATCCCATCAATCATCACCAGATCTTCATTAAAGGTAAGTGTCAATTATTCTATTGTTATTGTTGTTAATTGTAATTATTCTATTGCATTAAACTTAATATTTCATGTGGTAAAATTTTTTTTTCATACTTTTGGGTGTCTTGCACGGATTAATTTGATTTCCATTATTTCTTATGGGGAAAATTAATTCGACTTTCGATATTTTCGACATTCGATGGCTCTCAGGAACGGATTAATATCGAATGTCGGGGGTCCACTGTACTTTCGTACATTCCCTTCTTTGCTTCCATGGATAACATTTTTTGTGTTCACGGATACCTCAATGCACCACTCGCCTTTTTTCCCTCATCAATTCTACAGTTAACCTCATCCTTCATAAACCCATCTGCTTACAAGTCAACTCACAAATATCTGAAAACATTCACTTCTTCCAAATTTGCCCTCTCCAATGTGATATCTAATTTTCCTTTATCTAAATCATTTGATACCCTCATCACTTTACTCTTATCTATGTTCACTTTCAACTTTCTACCTTTACACACCCTCCCAAACTCGTCCACTAACTTTTTCAACTATTCTTTAGAATCTCCCATAAGCACAGCATCATCAGCAAAAGGTAACTGTGTCAGCTCCCATTTTGTATTTGATTCCCCATAATTTAATCCCACTCTTCTCCCCAACACCCTTGCATTTACTTCTTTTACAACCCCATCTATAAATACATTAAACAACCATGGTGACATTACACATCCTGTCTAAGACCTACTTTTACCGGAAGTAATCTCCCTGTCTTCTACACACCCTAACCTGAGCCTCATTATCCTCATAAAAACTCTTTACAGCATTTAGTAACTTACTATCTATTTCATATAGTACAGTGGTACCTCGGGATACGAACAGCTCAAAACGGTAACAATTATGTAGGTGTATTTATGTAAGTGCTTTTGTAAGTGTATTTTTGGGGGTCTGAAAATGGATTAATCCAATTTACATTATTCCTTATGGGAACAAATTTGTTTGGTATCAGCACACTGAACAGCCTTCTGGAACGAAATAAGTTCGTATCCCAAGGTACCACTATTTTTGCAACATCTCCCACATTGCTCCCCTATCCACTCTATCAATCCCTTTTTTCTAAATCCATAAATCAATAAAAACTTCCCTACCTTTATCAAATACTGTTCCAATATGCTTCAATGTAAACACTTGATCTAACATCCCCTACCCACTCTAAAGCCTCCTTGCTCATCTGCAATCCTACTCTCTGTCTTACCTCAAATTCTTTCAATAAAAACCCTACTGTACACTTTTCCTAGTATAATCAGTAAACTTATCCCCTATAATTTTTACAATCTCTTTGTCCTCTTTATATGAAGGAACTATCCACGCTCTCTGTCAATCCCTAGGAAACCTTCCCTCTTTCATACATTTATTAAACAAAAAACCAACCACCCCAACACTAATCCCCCCTGCTTTAAACATTTCTGTCATGATCCCATGGGTTCCAGCGCTTTATCCCCTTTCATTCTACGTAATGCCTCATGTACCTCCCCCACACCCCACATCCTGCTTTTCATCACTCCTAAAAGATGACAACAACTCCCTGCCCAAAGTGCATGAAATTACCACCTCCCTTTCTTCATTGACTTTTAAAAAAGTTCCCGCCATCTACCCAATACCTCCAGCTCCCCATCTACTAATCCCCTACCCTGTATTTAACTGACAAATCCATTTGTTCCCTGGGCTTTCTTAACATATCTCACTCCAAAATTTTTCTTATTTCATCAAAATTTCTTGACAGTGCCTCTCCCCCACTATCATCTGCTCTCCTTTTGCACTCTCTCAAACCCCTCTCTTCACCTTTCTTTTTCTTTTCCCCTATACTCTGCCCTTCTTATAAAAACTTCTGCTTTGTAAAAACCTCTCATAAGCTACTTTTTTCTATTTTATCACAAACTTTACTTCATCGTTCCGCCAATCACTACTACCCCCTTCAGCTTTGTTTCAATTAAAGCCAGGACATCCAGCTTCTTTCAATTTAATAACATCCACAATCATCATCTTATCATTCACACAACATCCACACACATTCAAACATCCCACTTTGACAGTTTTCTTCTTTTTTTTTAGTAAGCTATACGGGAAAATGGGTTACTAGCCCCTTGTTCCCGGCATTTTAGTTGACTTACAACACACATGGCTTACGGAGGAAAGATTCTTATTCCCACTTCCCATGGAATTTAAAGGAAAAGCAAGAAGAACAAGAGCTATTAAGATTTAAAAACAAAGAAAACTCAGACGAGTGTGTATACATAAATGTGTGCATATATGTAGTGTGACCTAAGTGTAAGAAAAGTAACAAAATGTACCTGATATCTTGCAATCCTACCAGCAAATCCTACCATCACGTAAAACAATTACAGGCTTTCGTTTTACACTCACTTGCGGGACAGTACTACCTCCCGGTGGTTTTCTGTCTACCAACCTACTTTTTTTTTTTTCAACATGTCGGCTGTCCCCCCACCGAGCAGGTGACCCAAAAAAGAAAGAAAATCCCCAAAAAGAAAATACTTTCATCATTCAACACTTTCACCTCACTCACACATAATCTGTTTTTTCCAGGGTGCTCGAACACAACAGTTTAGAAGCATATACCTATAAATATATGCAATAAATTTCCCCCCAAACTGCTAATATCCCAAACCCCTCCTTTAGAGTGCAGGGTTGTACTTCCCATTTCCAGGACTCAAGTCCGGCT
>NW_026509100.1:0-14862 GCF_026875155.1 Cherax quadricarinatus
ACCCCCCCGGGGCCCGGGTCGTGCCCAGGCCTCCTGTGGATCAACCCTGATCAACCAGGCGTTGCTGCGGCTGACGCAAACCAACGACGACCCAAGCCCGCTGACCCGGAACTGATTTAGGTGCTGTCCAGTGCCATTTGAAGACTCCGGGGTCTTTTGGTAATCCCCTTATGGGTCGGGGAGGCAGTTAAAACAGTCTGGGGCCCCCTGCACTTTTGTATGGTCCTTAAGGGTTTTTGTGCACCCCGCTTTTCATTGGGGGGATGGTGCATCGTCTGCCAAGTTTTTTGCTTTCGTGTGAGTATTCTTGTGCAAGTTCGGTATACCCCCTCAGGATTTTAGGTGTATATAATCATGTATCCCCCCTGCGTTCCGGGGGAATACGGTTTTGGGAAACCTCAGACCCCCAATAATTGAGGTGTTTTATCCCCCGTTTATGCGCGCCGTGAAAGTTCTCTGTACATTTTCTAGGTCGGAAAATTTAAACCTGCCTTGAAAGGTGCTGTTATGTCCAGCAATATTCCAGCCTAGATAGAACAAGTGACCTGAAGAGTGTCATCATGGTTTTGGGCCTCCCTAGTTTGAAGGTTCTCATTATCCATCCTGTCATTTTTCTAGCAGATGCGATTGATAAAATTTGTTATGGTCCTTGAAGGTGAGATCCTCCGACATGATCACTCCCAGGTCTTTGACGTTGGTGTTTCGCTCTATTTTGTGGCCCAGAATTTGTTTTGTACTCTGATGAAGATTTAATTTCCCATGTTTACCATATCTGAGTAATGAAATTTCTCATCGTTGAACTTCATATTGTTTTTCTGCACCCCACTGAAAGATTTGGTTGATGTCCGCCTGGAGCTTTGCAGTGTCTGCAATGGAAAGACACTGTCATGCAGATTCGGGTGTCATCTGCAAAGGAAGACACGGTGCTGTGGCTGACATCCTTGTCTATGTCGGAATATGGGATAGGAACAAGATGGGAGCGAGACTGTGCCTTGTGGAACAGAGCTTTTCACCGTAGTTTGCCTCGGACTTTTACTCTGTTGAGACTACTCTCTGTGTTCTGTTAGTGAGGAAAATTATAGATCCATCGACCGACTTTTCCTGTTATTCCTTTACCCACGCATTTTGTGCGCTATTACCCCATTGTCACACTTGTCAAAGGCTTTTGCCCAAAATCTGTATATATACATCTGCATTCTTTTTGTCTTCTAGTGCATTTAGGACCTTGTCGTAGTTTATCCAATAGTTGAGACAGACAAGAGCGACCTGTTCTAAACCCATTTTTGCCCGGGGTTGTGTAACTGATGGGTTTCTAGATGGGTGGTGATCTTGCTTCTTAGGACCCTTTCAAAGATTTTTTTGATATGGGATGTTTTGTGCTATGGTCTGTAGTTCTTTGCTGTTGCTTTACTGCCCCCTTTGTGGAGTGGGGCTATGTCTGTTTGTTTTTAACTGTGGGACGACCCCCGTGTCCATGCTCCCCCTCCATAGGATGGAAAAGGCTCGTGATAGGGGCTTCTTGCAGTTCTTGATGAACACAGAGTTCCATGAGTCTGGCCCTGGGGCAGAGTGCATGGGCATGTCATTTATCGCCTGTTCGAAGTCATTGGCGTCAGGATAACATCGGATAGGCTTGTGTTCATCAAATTTGTGGCTCTCTCATAAAAAATTCATTTTGATCTTCAACTCTCAGTCTGGTTAGCGGTTGTAAAAATGAGTCATTTGGGACTTGAGTAGTTCACCCCATTTTCCTTCTGTATCCGGTAGGACCCATCTTGTTTAAATGGGGGCCCAATACTGGACGTTGTTCTCGTTTTTGTTTTGGCAAGGAAAAGAAATACTTTGGGTTTTTTTCGATTATTTATGGTTTTTAGTTTTTCCCGATTCCTGATCCTAAAGGATTCTTTTAGTTAAAGTTCGTGCTTGCTATTTCTTCCCCGTGTCCCCTACGCATTTCAGTTATTGACCTCTTTTAGCGTTTGTTTTTCTTTTCCGGTCCCCTGTAGGGGGAGCGCCGTCTCTTTCTGTTTTACATTACTCCCCCTTTTTTCTTGAGGAAAAAGCCGGGCATACATCGAGTCCCCCCGAGTTAATCTTTTTCTGGAAATTTGGGGGTTTGTTTTGCTTAGGTTTTCCATTATATCGGTTAGGACTTGGTTTCTTGGCCCCACTTTATTTTTTTGTTATTGAATTTTGAATTTTGTGAATCTCCTCGTGACTAACTCATTATGTGGGTTTGGGGGCTCCGGCATACATGATGAACTAAATTATGTTGTGATCTGGAAATTTTGTTTTTGATTTTGAAACATTTTTATCAGTAATTGTTAGGAAATGAGGTTATGTATTCTCAGTCTAGTAGGCCTTTTATTTGTGGTTTAAATTGAATTTTGGCAAGTTTTAAAAGCTCGCGTAGTGTGATTTTTTCATCAGAGTGCTCCGGTTTTTATTACTGAACAATATTATATGCTATATTCCTCCATTTTGGTGCCCTTAAAATTAAAACCCAGGGGGCAGTGTTTGGGGCAGAAGCTGGAAAGGTTTTTCCCGACATGGCAATTTTTAACACTGTTTCCCGGAATTGTGGGATGTTGCTCGGACTTGTAGACTACCACAATGACTAGGTTTTTGGTTCTCGACTTTACTGCTAAAACTTCCACTACATCATTTGAGGCATTTGCAGTTCGTGCAAACAAGTGACTCTGCAAGTACAGGCCAACCCCCCCCTTTTGCCTGTTCACTCTGTCACATCTGTATAGGTTTGTAACCTGGGATCCATATTTCGTTTGTCCAAGTGATCCTTTATGTGGGTCTCAGTGAAAGCCGCGAACATTGCCTTTGCCTCTGAAAGCAGTCCAGGGATGAAAGGTATTTTTTTGGGTTTGTTGCTGGCTTTAGACCCTGTATATTTGCAAAGAAGAATGTTATCGGACTGGTGGTATTGTTGGTACTGGGGGGGGATTTTTTTTTCCCGCATTAGTATCTGTATCTGTTGGTTGGAGTGGATGCCATCGACTGGGGTTTCCACTCCAGGAATGACTGGATTTTGGTGTACGATTTCTGCCATTTCCTGCCAGTTTTTTTTCCTTCCTGGCACTAAAAAACCTCCCCTTCTTGAGTGGCTGTGGCTACCCAGGTTTTCCCATGGCCTGGATGTTTTGTATCTTTTTGTCCCCTTTTAGATGGTATGCTGGCAATTAAGTTATAGCACAGTCTTTCCTGTACTGAAGAGGTACACAGTTCAGGGTGAAAAAGCTTACAGGAAGGGAGTTTTTTCATTTTCCTGTGTCATATGGGTTGGGATTTTCTAGGGTGGTCATAGTTGTACGTCCCATCTGTTTTCCAGATTTCCCATGCCAGCAGATACCGAGTGCAATATGTGCACAGGCTTGGTTTCCGTTTTTCCTTGGGTTTCTGTGACTGTATTCCCTGTTGGTGCATGTTTCCCTGTCTTATTCTATCCTCCCTAGCACCAACAATGGAGCTCCCACCAGTTGTTTTTGGTATATATCCTACTATTGCTAGTGGAGTCCTCTTGTTTGCTATTTTCCTGCGGCATTTTTTAGTTTGGGAATATTGGTTTTATCTTATCTTTGACTACACTTGTTTCCCTACTATGGCTCCTGTCCCCTATGAGGCCATTTATATGTATTCCTTCCTGCATATAATTCCCGACTACCTGGACAAAATCTCCAGCTTCACCATTACTGTCTGCCAGGACAGCATCTCCAGCTTCCCCCTTACTGTCTCCCAGGGCAGCATCTCCAGCTTTCCCCTTACTGTCTCCCAGGACAGCACCTCCAGCTTCACCATTACTGCTCCCCGGACAGCACCTCCCGCTTCACCATTACGTCTCCCCGGACAGCACTATCAGCCCCCCATTTACTGACTACCAGGAATCATCTCCAGCCTTACAGTTTCTGGGCTACATGGCCGTATCAAGGGGAGTACCATTCAGCCCAGACTTTTTATGTCCCATCTGTTGTAGAAAGCTTCCCGGTTTTCTATGAAAGGGAGTTTGATGTTGACCTCTTTTAATACCCTTGTGATTTTAGTCCACAGATTTATCTCATTTGGGCATACCCAAAAACACTTCCCTCTCCATCATCTTGGTGACTCACCTCTCCATCATAAAGTTAACAACTATGTCACTATGGGGACTCACCTCTCCCATCATCTTGGTGACTCACCTCTCCATCATCTTGGTGACTCACCTCTCCATCATCTTGGTGACTCACCTCTCCATCATCTTGGTGACTCACCTCTCTATCATCTTGGTGACTCACCTCTCCATAATCTTGGTGACTCACCTCTCCATCATCTTGGTGACTCACCTCTCCATCATCTTGGGGTGATCACCTCTCCATTATCTTGGTGATCCCCTCTCCCTCATCTTGGTGACTCACCTCTCCATCATCTTGGTGACTCACCTCTCCTTTCATCTTGGTGACTCACCTCTCCATCATCTTGGTGACTACCTCTCCCATCTTGGTGACTCACCTCTCCATCATCTTGGTGATCACCTCTCCATCATCTTGGGGGACTCACCTCTCCATCATCTTGGTGACTCCCCTCTCCATCATCTTGGTGATCACCTCTCCATCATCTTGGGGGACTCACCTCTCCCATCTCTTGGTGACTCACCTCTCCATCATAATGTTAACAACTATGTTCACTGATCCATCTTTCCCCAGATCTTCCAAAACTATTCTTTCCAAATATTCATAGGTAACAGAAGTCAGCACCTGACCACCAGGGCTTTTGGGTTCATTCGTCGGTTTGCATTCGGCCACCAGTACAGCCTGGTAGATCACGCTTTTACCCTCAATGGGGCCTGGTCACAAACCGGCCACTGGGGCGTATTTCCCCCGAAACCTTCCAGGTATATTCCGTAGTGAAGTGCCTCAGCGGTCTCCTCAGAGTGGTTTCCTCCCTGAGGCGGTCTCTCCAACGCCCACGCCCGCCCCGCCCGCACTGCCCGCCCACCACCGACCCGCGCCGCCCCAACACCTGGAGACTCCACTATTCCTTCTGTAGTGCCTCCTGCTGTGTACCTTACCGGATCGCTCCCGCTCCTCGAGTAATTGGGGCGAGATCCTCTACTTCCTCGGATCAAATTTTCGATTGATTTTTCGGAATTTATTTTTCCCCTCCTTCCCCCGTCTCCAAACCCCCCCAAGCTCCAATTTTACCACTTTCCTAATTTTACTGTGTCGACAGATTTTGAGAATGCTACCAATTTTTCCCTTTTTTTTTTTTTTTCAAATTTTGACTTACCCCAACTCCTTGGATCAAGATCACCCCCTCCACCTCCCACCCCTCACCTCCCCCCCCCACTTCTATCACCCATACCCTCTAAGCCATATTCCTGCTCCTTCTCCTTGGTTCAAATGTTTTCGAGAACAATTGAACCAACCAGAAGGAGGGAGGAAAATTGGGCTTAGAGATGTCGTTTTGTACTGTCGCTGGGTTCTCCTCCTTATCTGTGCATACTCGTTTCTGGCTCGACTAATCTCTTTATTTCCAGGGTCCCTTTTCCTTCTGTACTTTTTCCATTCTCTTGCACACTTAGTTTTTGCCTCCTTAAACACCGTTGGTAAACCAAGGGCTCATTCTGGTCTTCCCATTATTTTCGTTACCTTTGGGAACAAACCTTTCCTCCCCCTCCTTGTATTTTTGTTGTTACTTTAGACCATAATTTCGTTTACTGATTTTCCCTACCATCCCCTTTTCCCACTGAACCTCTGCAGGAAAGTCCTCAAACCTGTTTTAGTCCCCTTTTTTAGTTTGGCTTTTCCCTTTCTACTACTGTTGCCCTCTCCACTTGTGCTCTACAATGTATTCAAAGTCAGAACCACGTGGTCGCTAGCTCCAAAAGGGCCTTTCATAAGTGATGTCCTCGATGTTTGAGCAAACTCAGGGTGAACACAAGGCCCAGTCTTGCTGGTTCATGTTCCTCTCTCACTACCAGAGAGAGGAACATGGTGAATAAGGTTTTCCAGAACCACATCCAAACAATTTGTCTCTCCTTGTTTTGGGACCCCAACATGTTGTGTGTGTGTAAAGGGAGGTAACCACTAGGCTGTGATACTCTTAATATAACACCGTACCTTGTACCACAGTTGTACGAGGGAAGTAACTACTAGACTACTGATACTTTTAATATAGCAAAGTAACTTGTTCCACATTGAACAAGGGAAGTAATACTACTAGACTACTGATACTTTTAATATAGCACCGTAACTTGTTCCACAGTTGAACAAGGGAAGTAACTACTAGACTACTGATACTTTTATATAGCACCGAAACTTGTACTCAGATGGACGAGGAAAGTAACCACTGAAGGGGGGAGTTACACCAATCATTCGCTGCCTGACCACGGTGGAGTGAGGTTGTCTCGGCACCCCTCGCTGTCTTCAGGCGAGCTACCTTGGGTTCAGCAACAACCATTGAGTAGTGAGGACGTGCGCTGCTCTTTTGGGATATCAACATGGTGGAACATACAGTACGGAGAGTAATACTATCTGCATAGAGCGGTTCGTGGTACGTTAATGGAGATACGATAAACGCCCCTTCTCCCTAACATCATCAGGGATACATATGGTTTTCCCCAACGAGGAATTGTATGGCGTCGCCTTAATGGTTTAACAAGATCTTTGTGAAATTTCTACGAGTCGATTACTACACAAGAATTGTCGGGGCATTACCAGGAACAACGCATGAGTGTGAATTCAACGATGGATGTTGTGTTACATGACGTCCTTTAAAAGTACTTCAATGGTGAAGGTACGGAAAGTACCCATTCGAGGCTACGGCTTATGGCCTCAGGAGTTTTTTCGAAGTTATGGACAGTGCATTCTGAAACAATGGGGTTGTGGGGATTCCAATGAAGGAATGCCGAAGTTCTTACACCCTTAAAATGACCTTAAACAAGCCTATACCTCCTATTTACGATGATCGGTTGTAGAACACAGGTTTATGTGTACTATGCTGGCAACGAAAACATGTCGCTTATGTAGCTCTTATGACACATGCAAGCCCATGTCCTAGGGGCGGCTTCTCGAATTCTCGACACTCCAATTGTGTTTCAAATCGTGTAATTTTGGTGCCTGGCTCTGATGCCTCGGAGCCGAGGAATGACCTCTGGAGCGAAGAGGTCGACCGGGAGGTGGCGGCGGCGGAGACATGTGTACACTCTTCCCGGGCGTCGGGGGATTGAAGTGACATCTGGAGATTTTTCGCCCAGGAAGCTTCAAAACCCAGGATGGTTATGGCAGATGTATCAAGGATTTTTGGATGAGAGAACCCTGTGCAAAAGGTGTCCTCAGTTCATGTGAAGTTGGAACTTTGGAGGGACAACAAATTGGTTGAAAAACTTGAGTAAGATGGGCGGAGCATGTGGTGGCCTTTGAGGTACACCAGGAGGAATTTGTCTGAGGTGATATTGTGTAAAGTGTGAGTTCTGAAACGAACTGCGGCTTTAGAGATAGATGGGTCATTACCCCGGCAGAGGCCGGGAAGAAGCCCATGGCAAGGGGTTGTGGAGCGGGACACACAGTGTAGAGGTGTGCCTGAGTTGCAAATTGGAAAGGGAAAGGGGGAGTGCTGCACAGGGAAAACCTGTGCAAAGGAACACGTAATAGAAAAGTGCAGTGGTAAATCCCGAGGCATAGGGGAACCGCCCCTTCTGTAATTTTCAGATGTGTTACCTAATGTTAATGGAAGACAGGTCAAGAAAGTTTGGTTGGAGTGGTTTTTAAGGCGGTTTGATGTTACATATGCTTTTTGCAAGAGCATAATCACAGGGCTGGTAGTGTGTTGAGGGGGTTGGAAAGGATATCGGATGTAATGTAAACCATTTGTTTGCAATTGAAAAGGTGGGTAGCAGTTGCGGTAAAGGGAGACCAGCCCCTTGCGTGGTCATCGGTTGGGGAAGAGGGGGGGGGGTGGGAGGATCGTGAGGGGGGGATGGCGTCTGGGGGAGAGTCGAGTTAGTTTCGTGGGAGTTTACATGCCAGCAACTAGTAATATCAGGGTAAAAGTAGATTTTGTCAGAGAATATTGCTGTTCATTGAGAGGTTTCCCTGCTATAACAGAAAATAGGAGGTGATTGGGAATTGTGTGATTAGGAGTGGTGATGTCGACCGAGGGGGCGGGTTGTATGCTGAGTGTGCTGAGGGATGTATTGCGAGATAGGGGGTTTGTTGTGTGGTGGGGAGGGGGGGTTACCTAGTGGAGCTAGTTCGTCCGTAGGGGATATGAAGCGCGATTAACAGATTTATTTTAAAGCGGTATAGATGTTGTGAGGGTGCAACCCTTTGATGTGGGGTTTTCTGATCACAGAGCGGTAATAGCAATTTGATGTGGGATGGAGTGGTGCGTATTTATTCGGGGTACTGAAATAAATGTAAGGCTTCTTAAGGAGGAGGGGGGGGGGCCCTTTTTTCAGTGATTGGTGGTTGCCTTTTTGGGAGGCTAGGAACAGGGAGATAGATCTGTTGGATTGGTGGAAAGGGCAGGCAAAACCTGGAATAGCGAATTTTTTTAAGGCTAGGGGACAGAGGAGGCGAGGTGGCTTTTTGGGGTTGCAAAATTATTGGAGGACGTTGCAAGATTTTATGTTGGGGGAGGTGGTGGGAGGGATGATATGGACAGGACTGCGGAGTAGAATAGCTGAATTACACAATGATAGGTTTGATGCAATTGGGGTTTAGGGCGGGGTTTATAGGATGTTTTGTGGGGTGATAAAGCTGTCTGGGTATGTTTTACGTAAATTTCGGGACCGACAGAGTGTAACCCCCATTCTACAATTGGAGACAAGCCCTGGGTGGGAGAGTATCCAATGGGTCGAGTCCTATCCAATACGGAAAGTATGATTTCTCTATGCTGATAGTTGGTTTAGAGAGAAATGGAGTTGGAGGGAGGGGGGTTCCTGGGAGGGTATTTTTTAAGGGGGGTTCCATAGGTCTTAAAGTGAGCAGGATAGAGTGGGGTTGGAGGTTGGGTTTTAGTGAGGTTGGGTGGAAGAGGCAGTTTTCGGGATGAGTACGGGAAAACACCAGGGATAGACGGTATACCCAAAAGATTTTTATAGAGCAAAAAATTGGGGGTGTATTGCAGTGTTTTGGTTAGGCTATTGGGCCATATGTTAAAATAGGGGAAGTTGGGCATATCGCAAAGACAGGTGTCATAGTTTTGGTGCCAAAAGAAGGGGGGGGGGTAGAGAGTTGAGTGCTTACCGTGCAATATCTTTGATGTGTGCTGATTACAAGGTTTTTTTCGAAAAATTTTTTGGGGAATAGACTGAAGAAGGTCATGGGGTCGGTGATACATGGGGGACAGTTTGGTATCCCGGGGAGGAGTATGCGGGTAGGTCATGGTCGGTATTCGGGATTTCCTTGAGGGTAGTAATAAGGGAGGTATTCTAGGTTCTGGATTGGGGAGAAAGCTTATGATTATGTGGTAGGGAATTTTTGTTGAGAGTATGGGTGGGGATGGGTTTGGAGGAGGGTGGTTGGATGGGTGAGGTTTGTATGAGAATGCATCAATGAGAGTAAGGGGAAATGGGAGGTTGGGTAGTTCAGTAGATGGAGGGGTTAGGCAGGGTGTCACTCTCCCAAATACCTTTGCATGTATGCAGAATCCTTTCTATGTTTGGTTGATGGTGGATGGGGAAGGGTTTGGGGAGAGGGAGGTTATTTTGGGAATATTGTTGGTTATGTAGATGATCAACTGTTTTACTTAATGGATTGAAGATTTAAGAAAGTGGGAAGGGGAATTGAGATTTTTGGGATGGTATGGGATGAGAGGTTTTAAAAAGCAGAAATTTACGGTTGTTGGAGGGTGCTTGGTAGGGGGGACTCTGGGGAGGAGTTTGGTTGATTAATGAGAAGGCTAAAGAATTTGTGGGATTTTGTTTTTTGGCGATGCACAGGGAGCAGGAGTGTTAATTCAGAAATGTAATGCAAAAGCTTTGAGTAGGTCAGGAGTCTTAGGGCCGGGGGATGTAACCTTGCTCAAAGGTGTTTGGGGGTAAAATACGCTGTTTATAGTAAGGTGTGGAGTGGGGGAAATTCCCATTAAGAAGTCAGGATATTATGGAAATGCAAAGGGAAGGTTTAAGTTTTGTGGGCTAGGAGGGCGTGGTTGGCAAAGATTTTAGTAATGACTGCGGTAAGGCAGGAGGCTGGATTGATGGCATTAGGGTCTAGGTGAAGGCGCTATATGTGAAGAGAGGTATATTCGCGGGAGCGGGGGAAAGGGGTTTGGGTGGGGAGGTGATGGGGATATCCGCAAATGGTGGGGTGGGGGACTTAGTGGAGGTGAAGAATGTTGCGGTTTATGTTAAAGGTTCGCAATGTTAAAAAAATCAAGGTAAACGGTTTAGTGGGTGTGGGGCGCGTCGGAATCAAGCAAGGGATGGCAGTGTATCCACATATGATTTGGGGAGTGAATGGTGGAATTAGTAAATTAAAAATACCGGCAAGAGCGAGGGAATTAGTATATGATTTCTTATGGGACGTTAGCATCGAAAGAGGTGCTAAGACGAATGGGTTTTGTGAAGAGGCGTCAGCGCTTTTTGTGGGGAAGTTTAGAGGGGTTTCATGTGTATATTTTGTTCTGCGTTTGGGGTGGGAAGATTGTGGTTGAAAGGGTTTTTTTTTATTGGGGGGGAAAGATATCACCCTTAGGGGTTTAAAGTTAGTATGGAAGGGGTACCCAAAGAGGTGGGAAGGGTATCAATATGTAAAGTTTATTACTTTGTATGTTTCTTGGGGAATGAGGGAGGGAGGGAAATTAGGATTAAACGTTGCGGGGGTTTTATGGGGCGCATGTAGGGAACAACAATTTTATGGGGAGGTGGTAATTAGTTTAGGGATATGGGATTACTGTTGAAACGTTACTCCGTTTGAGTATGGGGTGAGAGGCAAGGGTGGGGGCTTTCTGGTGGCCCTCTTGGTGTGATTGGGGAATGGTGAGGTATGGTTGATTGGTTTGACGGTGGTTGATGTGGTAAAGTTTTTTTGAGGAGTATGTAGACCTTATGATTTTTGTAAAATCACAGAGTCCCAAAAGTTGTAAATTTATTTCGGTTTTCCCTTATTGTTATAAGAATCATTTTATATAGGAAGGTTTAAAATTTATATGTAAATGTTTAGGTTATGTCTTATAATTTTTAATTGAAGATAGATTTAGCCTTGTATACACCTCTTTTTTTTTATTTATTGATTTATATGTACATTAATGCACTTGTACTTAGATATATAAGTTATTTGGTTGGGGTTTATATATCCCTTATTTTGTATGGAAGGTCCCATTATATATAAATTGTGTTAATCAGTAACATTAACTTTGTGTTTGTAGGTGTGTTTGGGGGAACCAATGTCCTTTGTATAGTTCTATATAGATTGTAATATTTAGTTTATTTGCAGGGCAAGTCATTTAGCGATTTATTTCTATGTATGATTTAGTTTTTTTCTTATGAAAAAAGTGCACATACACGTATGTGTAAAATGCATGCGTATATGTATACATATATGATTGCAGGACTCGTTCCTACATGTCCCTTTTAATGACCCGACTGTTTTTGTTTGGGAAATCTGCTGGGTTGGGTTATTTTAGTAGAAATTGTTTTCAGTGACCATTCATTAGGGAAATTAAATGTATGTTATTTAGAATGGGGACTGTACATACGGGGGGGGGGTAGAAGTGTCAGCTGTGTCGGCACTGGCAATAATGAGGGGGGGGGTAGAAGTGTCAGCTGTGTCGGGACTGGCAAATTTAATGAGGGGGGGGGGTAGAAGTGTCAGCTGTTTTCGGCACTGGCAAAATGAGTATTGTAAAGAGTTTGAAGATTATGTGGGTTAATAAATTATAAATAACAAAGTGGAAAAAATAATGCAGAATTGTAGGTTTGGGTTTTCCTTGGTTATAATAATAATGATGTAATCTTACTTAACATAGTTACATTGGATGTAATGTATATGGGATGAGGGTCAGGTGTGACAACACAACGTTAATCGTCTGTGTTCATTTGGACAATGAGATTTATAATTTTGAGTAAGAACTGATACTGTGTTCTTTTATTTATTTAATGTATTGTGTTGTTTTAAATAAAAATATAAAAAAAAAGTTACACCAATAACCAACTGATACATCTGAAGGAGGGAAGTTACACCACTAACCTACTGATACATCTGAAGGAGGGAAGTTACACCAATAACCAACTGATACATCTGAAGGAGGGAAGTTACACCACTAACCTACTGATACATCTGAAGGAGGGAAGTTACACCACTAACCTACTGATACACCTGAAGGAGGAAAGTTACACCACTAACCAACTGATGCACCTTAAGGAGGAAAGTTACACCACTAACCTACTGATACACCTGAAGGAGGAAAGTTACACCACTAACCTACTGATACACCTGAAGGAGGAAAGTTACACCACTAACCTACTGATACACCTGAAGGAGGGAAGTTACACCACTAACCTACTGATACACCTGAAGGAGGAAAGTTACACCACTAACCTACTGATACACCTGAAGGAGGAAAGTTACACCACTAACCTACTGATACACCTGAAGGAGGAAAGTTACACCACTAACCTACTGATACACCTGAAGGAGGAAAGTTACACATAACCTACTGATACACCTGAAGGAGGAAAGTTACACCACTAACCTACTGATACACCTGAAGGAGGAAAGTTACACCACTAACCTACTGATACACCTGAAGGAGGGAAGTTACACCACTAACCTACTGATACACCTGAAGGAGGAAAGTTACACCACTAACCTACTGATACACCTGAAGGAGGGAAGTTACACCACTAACCTACTGATACACCTGAAGGAGGGAAGTTACACCACTAACCTGGAGTTTACCTGGAGAGGGTTTCGGGGTCAAAACCCCGCGGCTCGGTCTGAGAATAGGCCTCGTGGTGGACCAGGGTCTGATCAACCAGGCTGTTACTTCTGGCTGCATGCAAACTGACGTACGAACCACAGCCCGGTTAGTCAGGTACTAACTTTAGAAGCTTGTCCAGTGCAATTAGTGTACATCAGAATTCCAGCCTAGAGAAAACATGCGATTTGAAGACATTCATCATGGGTTTGGCGTCCCTAGTTTTGAACGTTCTCATTATCCATCCATTCATTTTTCCAGCAGATCTCCGTCTTTGTCAGATATGAGTACGCACTACTCATATTAAAGTTCTTACTCATGAGGACTTGATCAAAGATCAGTTTGTTGACCAGTCTCTGGAGAGACTAAGAGATATAGCCATAAACAGAAACAAAAGATCTCGACATCTCTTACTATAATAACAGCGGTGAACTTATGAAGAAAGTACCTGTTAGTTAACAGCTGACAGTGTATCCACCACAGAAGCATTTAGTAAGCAAATTATTGATTTTTGTCACAATAGTCTTTTAGGCGGAAATTTGGTGTTAGGGAAACACTTGTTAAGCTCTCGAAACACTTGGCATAGTCTGAAGTGATAGGAACCCTGACTATGTGGGACGTTGTCACTTTTGTCAGATGATGGTAATGACTGTTCACGTACCTCCACAATCCCTATCAGTTATCAATCACAATCCCTACCAGTGTATTCCTCCTGTACAAGAGGAGAAATACACCAGCCGAGAATGAGAGCAAATTGACTTACTTGATTACTCCAGGACGGTGTGAAGATTGAGCGGCACAGTGAGTGAGCAGCTGGTTCATAATGGCCCTGAGCGCTCCAGGACGGTGTGAAGATTGAGCGGCACAGTGAGTGAGCAGCTGGTTCATAATGGCCCTGAGCGCTCCAGGACGGTGTGAAGATTGAGCGGCACAGTGAGTGAGCAGCTGGTTCATAATGGCCCTGAGCGCTCCAGGACGGGGTGATAACTGAGCGGCACAGTGAGTGAGCAGCTGGTTCATAATGGCCCTGAACACACTCCGCCTTCCACCTCATCTATCAGCTCTGTTAATTTATTTTCCTCTACTTTCATGAATCCCACATATAGCAACTTCCTCTTCTCCAAACTATGTTCGGCATCAACTGTAGTAGAACCGTTGACTCACAGCCGAAAGCACCGGGGCTCAACCCCTAGGTTCTGTGCACATATGTTGCTATGTATGATATTCTATGTAACTGAATAAACTTACTTAGCGGGAGGGCTTGTGACTTGCTTGCTCTTGTCCTGAGCTAACACACTAAAGCTACAGGGATAGATCCCGGCACGGATGAAAGGTTGGGCATGTTTCTAACACCTACTGCCCCATCTTAACCAAGCTGTAAGTAGGTACCTGGGTCTTAGTCCAATAATCTGGACCGAATCCTAGGGTACAATATTAAACTACGTGAAATGCATTACATAACCAGAGGCTTTATATACAGTATATCAGTGATATCCTCTACGACAGTAATAGTTGCACCATATACTACAAGAAATAAAAATTATTATTATTAAAGAAAATGTAAGTCTCTTAACTGTTGCCCCGGCTTATCTAGCAGTAAATAGATATCTAAAAGCTAATCAACTATCATGGATTGCATCATGGGGAAGAACAAGAGAACTTATATGTAAATGAGCCACGATACTTGGACTTAAAACTGTTGGTTCTATCAGAACATAACACAGATTATTTTTATACTATTAAGATGATTGATAATACTAGAATTTAAGGGAGAATTAGCACTTACTCAGCGAGAACGAAAAATTTTGTCAAAAAATTCACAAACTGAGTTAATCTTATATAAAAATAGCTTAACTCTCTGGCAACACAATGGTACCAGAATCATTGTTCTACGACATTCCTACAAGGAATTATGGTCATTTAAAACACCTAGGGTGACGTCAACCCCCC
>NW_026509101.1:0-11326 GCF_026875155.1 Cherax quadricarinatus
AAAAAAATTATTGAACTTTCTGGAAAAATGGGGACAGAGCTTTCTGTAAAATTGGAAAGGGCTGAAGAGGAGAAGAAGAATTGGGAGGCACAAGTCGAAACTGCGTACCCAGGAAAAAGGGCCCTAAAAGTGAGGTTTTAAACAGGCTGAAGGGGTTTAAAAGGGGCAGTGACCAGAGAAGACACGCTATGAGTGAGGGGCCCCAAACAGGAAGGAAGGAGTATGAATTATGCTAAGGCATTTTCAGCTGCCAAAAAAAGGCCCGGGGAAGGAAAGGAAAGCAGGGGGTGCAGTAAGGGAGGGGGTGATGGTCGAACAAAAGGGCAAAACCTGCTATGAAGGCCCTTTGGAAAAAATCAAGGGAGAAAATGACCACATACAGACAGGACCAAAAACACAGGGGGGGGAAAATGGGAGGGGGAAAGGGGAAAAATCGTTTTATCTATGGGCCCCAGGGGAGAGGAAAGGACACGCAGAAAGAGGCAGGAGGAAAGGGATTGTGAAAATATAAAGGAAATGGGTGAAAAAGGGGAAGGGATGAGACTGTAAATTTTAAGAAATAGGGGGGTACTTGAAGGGAGAAAAATGACGATCAAGTGATTCTCAGGAAAGACACAGTGGGAACAGGATCCCCCAAGAGAAACCCACGGTGAAATACTGGGAAAGAGTACAAGAGAGTGTTCTAGACAGAGACAGAACAAAAAACAGAATGGCAGCAGCTGGGGAGAGGCAAAACAGCGAAAGGAGCTAGGAAAAAAGACAAGGAGGGAAAACCAGCAGAGGTCAGTCAGGCAGAACCGAGCAGCAAAGGCAAGCACACAAACAATATCCTCTAAACCCACAACCTATCACACCATCCCAACACAAAATACAGTCAATACCCACAGTTTCCCACCCAACACCCAGCTATAGAATCCCAAATATGCTACCAGGTCTCCCACCCTCACAGGCCCCAAACCACAGTGTTTGAAAGGAAATGAAGGTATGGTACACAAACGCTGATGGAATAACAAATAAGTGGGAGGAGTGGAACGAAAAGTTGAAGAGGGAGCACCCGGGCATCATAGCTCTCACAGAAACCAAGCTTAAGGTATGATAACAGATGCCGTCTTTCCAACGGGATACCAGATCCTGGGGAAAGACAGAGGGAACAGGGGGGTTGGAGGAGTGGCACTGCTGATCAAAAACCGATGGAATTTTGATGAGCTGGAGAGAGAAGACAGCGAAGAGGAAAGTGATTACATAGCAGGAATGCTTCACTTGGAGGTCCCAAAGGTGGTTTAATTGCAGTGATGTATTTAACCCACCACAGAGAGAGGAGGACCAAGGCAAGAGTATGGGCGAGAGCAATAGAGCGATGGTTGACACACTGGCTGCAGTGGCCAGAAGAGCTCGTGCATGCAGGGCAAAGCTCCTGATCATGGGTGACTTAAACTACAAGGAGATCGATTGGGGAACTTGGAGCCACATGGGGGCCAAGATACATGAAGGGATAAGATGATGGAGGTGGTACTGGAAAACTTCATGTACCAAAAAGTAAGGGACACTACAAGAGAGAGAGAGGAGAGTTTGAACCAGCAGATAGACTTACTATTCACCTTGAGTAGTGCAGATATTGAGGACATCACATATGAAAGACCCTTTGAGGCCAGCGATCATGTGGTTTTTAAGCTTCGAATACACAAATAGAGTACAAGTGGAGGGGGAAGCAGGAAGGCCAGGCCAAATGAAGCCAAAACTACAAGAAATGGGACTACACGGGAATGAGGAACTTCCTGAATGGGTTCAGTGGGACAGAGAACTGGCAGGGAAGCCAGTTAATGAGATGTTGGAATATGTAGCAACAATTGCAAGGAGGTGAGGGGAGGTTTGTACCCAAGGGTAACGGAAATAATGAAAAAGCCAGGATGACCCATAGTTCCCCCAAAAGGTGCAGGGGGAAAAAAACCAATGTGCTAGGAAATGGAAGAAATGTAAAAGGCAAAGGCCCCAGGGAATAAGGAGAGCAGTCGTAGACCCAGAAAACGAATATGCCCAGATAAGAAAGGAGGCCCCAACAACAAATGAAAACGACTAGCAGCAAACCCAAATCTGCCCCGAAACTGTTATACACCCAATAGGAGGAAAAAACAGTCAAGGACCAGGTATCAGGCTAAGGAAGGAAGGGGGAGAAATAAAAAAATGACCGTAAAGTATGTGGGGAAACTCAACAAGAGATTCAAAGAAGTGTTCAAGAGAGACAAAAGGGGGCTCCAGAAGGACGGAGAGGGGGGGCACCCCAAAGTAACACAACGAGGAAAAAGTAAAGAGGCTTCTGAGTGACTAGATCCCTAAAAGGGCAATGGGCTAGATAACATCTCCCATGGGTCTAGAGGGGAGCTGAGGCGTTGTGTACCCTAATAAAATTTTAAAAACATCTATCGAAACGGGAAAAATTGCCTAGTCATGGAAGGGGGGGAACAGAAAAAAAAAATGTAGTCCCAATTTTTAAAAAAGGAGCAGACAAAAGCACCTAAACTTAGAATAGTGTACTGACAGTATAGTATGAAAGTCATGGAGAAGTTATCAGGAAAAGAGTGGTGGAAACACCTAAAAGGGAATGATCTCTAAACAGCACCCAAACATGGTTTTGGGAGGGGAAATCCTGTGTCCCAAAATAGGAGTTTTTTGCATGGTGAAGAGAAAGAAAAGGAGAGGGGGTGGGGGGGGATTGCTTTTCTTGGACTGCAAAAAAGGCGTTTGACACAGTTCCACACAAGAGATTAGTGCAAAAACTGGGGGGACCAAAGCAGGGATAATAAGAAAGGCATTTACAATGGATCGGGGAAAATATTTGTTGGGAAAGGGACAGCAGCGAGTCATGGTACGTGGCGAGGTGTGAGGGGGCCCCTGTCCCAGCGGGATCCCACGGGGGGTCAGCCCTAGGCCCCAGTGCTGTTTCTGGTTTTTTGTGAACGAATGACGGAAGGAATAGACCCCGAGGTGTCCCTGTTTGCAGTTTGACGTAAATTTGATGAGAACTTAAAAGGGTTTGGACGGGCTCAGCCCTGGCCCAGCAAGGGGATCCTAAAAGCTAAATCCCACCAAGGCAAATCATAAAGATTGGGGAAAAGGTCAAAGAGGACCGCAGTGGAGTACAGTCTAGGGGGCCAGAAAACTACAAACCCACAAAAGGAAAAAAATTTTGGGGTGAGTAAACACCGGGCCCTTTCCCCTGAGGCGCCCATCAACCAAAATCTGCTCAGCTATGGGCACCTAGCAACCAGAACGCATTCGACATCTTAATAAGAATATTTCAGGACCCTGTACACCGGTACTTTTGGCCCTTTTGGAGTATGCAGCACAGTTTGGCCCTCACTTAGCCAAGCCGTAAAGAAAGTGCAAAGGTTTGCAACAAGACTAGTCCGAGCAAAGAGGTATATCCTACGAGGGGGGTTTAAGGGAAATAACCTGACGACCTGGAGGCAGGAGAGATAGGGGGAATGATAAGACATAAAAATACGGGAGAATTGACAGGTGGCAAGACGGGGATTTTCCAGAGATTGGCACGTAAAAAGGGGGCACAGTTGGAAGTTAAAGACACAATGAATCAAGGGATGTTATGGTATTTCTTCAGCCCAGGTAGTCAGTAAGTGGAATAGTTTGGGAGCGATGTAGTGGAGGCAGGATTCTACTGTTTTTTAAGCGGGGGTTTGATAGAGCTCACGGTTCAGGGAGAGTGACCTAGTGCGACCAGTGAAGAGGCGGGGCCGGGGGCTTGGACTTGCCCCTTGAAACCCTCAACTAGGTGAGACTACTACCTTTCCACCAACACTGCAATCAACACCTGCGCATCACTCAAAAACCTTTCTGGCACAATATTGTACCCCCAAAATCATCATCTTCACACCACAGTTTTGTGCAGTGTGATCCCCTCTTACAGATTCTCCTAATTTTGTCCTTTCACTGAACTCGAGCCTTGCAAGATCTCAGATAATTTTCTGCAAGGCTCGCTAAAAAAGTTTGGTGCTCATTAGATGTGTGAAATATGGAGTGTGGTTTCAGTCAAAATATGAAGCATAAACATCGTTATGTTTGTGATTTTGAGAATTCAAATTTTTAAAATTTTTTGTTTATTTTAAGTTTGTCGGGAAAATGAATCTAGGGTGAAAAAAAAAACTCTAAAAGTTTTAAAGCGCTTTTTTTTTTTTTTAAAACCTAAAAAAACTTTGAATTTATATGTAATCTATGAAAGTTATGTTTTTGTTTTATTTAAAATACTGAAAAGTTTAAACGAGATATCAAAAATTTAATTTCCTTTGGTTTTAAAAAAAAATCAAGTAGGTAACGTAAAATTAGACAAGTAAAAACAAAGTAGTTCTGAAGGTAATAATATAAAACCAGGTAATAAAACAATTATTTCTCGTACATCTTTTCAGATTCATTAACGTTTTAAATGTGAAAAAATTTCGGGGGGCTTGTTGTTCCCCTTTTAAAAATTTAAGAAAAAGTCATCATAGGACGGTGATGAGTTTTATATTTATAATTTATTTGCTAAAAGTAGAACGTTAACAAATTAATATTAAACAAATTGTATGTCAAAAGTGCATTTCTAAAGGGTGGTGACATGTAAAAAGGTGGTGAGTGTACTTAAAACAGTGGTGGGGCGTGTACTTAACTCAGTGGTGGCTTGTACTTAGCTCTGTGAAATTTGTCCAGTGTGTTCTCCGTGAATCTCCCAAAATGTCCTCTCTTAGAACTGTTTCCCGCAGTGAAAAAGGAGCTGAGGGTTTTAAACTTGGATAGGGGACTGACAGAGGAAAACAAAAGGGGTTCGAAAGTAATCCTTCCCTTTTGGTCCTCAGGTCAAGAGAGGGAACCCGGGCAGTGGCCCGGCAACATGAACAAAGCTAAAATCAAAAAGTTTGGAGTGGCGGAAAAAAACGAAGATCCGAAGATTTATGTGGAGACTTCCAACTATTTTTGGTGTTCCAGACGAATTGGGTTGTCTACTGGGAAGTCACAACGACCCCCAAAAGGGGCATTGGCAGCGTGGTGAGATATCCCTTGATACCCCAATGAAGACCCCTCAAAAAACTTTGACAAAAATTTCCCCAAATGAAAATAAGAACATTGTTTTGTTGGAAACGTAGGAAAAAAGTTTTGGATAGGGCCCTTTTTTTCTTAGGGACAGGAAAAAGGAGGCAAAGGGTTTTGTTTTCCTGGGGCTGGGGTGGGGGATATTGTTGGTTGGACGACATCTTGAAAGGTAATGGGAGCAATCCATTTGCCTCAGTGTGGGAGGCACGGGTTTGGCCCGCGTAGGAGTGAGGACCTAATTAGAAGATAGGGCAGTAATGAGATAATTAGGAAGAAGGGGGGGAACCTGTCATATGTGGTATTTTGCCAAGGAGGGAGTTTGGAAAGAATGGTTTTTCCATGGCAAATTGGGATAATTGCTGGCTGGACAAATCTGTAAGGAGAAGTGGTAACATTCATTGACAACTGGGCCTTTCTATGGCAGAAAAGACTTGATGCCCGGGATGGATTCATTTTTCTAGGTCTGGGGTGGGGGCATGGCAATGCAGTGGGGAGCGTTAGGGCTTTAAATGGAATTATATGGTATGGGTTTTAGAAAATACAGTGAAGTCCCAGTTAGTAATATATGGTTCTAGGGGAACTAGTAATAGGCAAATGGGTTGGGAAATTTGGAAAACCAGGGCATAGGCGACAAAGGGCGTAATAGGTTTGTTGGTTTTTACTGGTGTGATGAAAGGCGGTGTGTTTGGCTTCAATTTGCTAGTAGGTAGTTGGGTGTTTGGGGTGTTGAAGATAAAGGAAAGATCGTGATGTTGAGAATGGTGTTTTGGACGAGTATTTGGGGTGAATAAAAAAAAGGGGGGCCAAGGGGGTGTGTATTCTGCCCCAAGACAGTGTTGGGAATAAAGGGTTGGGGGAAATTATTTTTTAGTTGGATTTGCAAGTGTGGCAATCCCATCGTGGGGTCATTTGGGGAAAATTAGTGCGTTAACCATAATGAGTCGTTGAGGGGGTTTGAGGCAGGTCTGTTTAGTAAAAAAAATATCTGGGCTCCGCACAAAGGAAAATTTGGCCAGTAAGGTTAATTTTGAAAATAAGAAAAATACATTGAATGAATACCTTTTAAAATGTTTTTGGTTTCGCTAGCAAAATCAGTGTCGGGGGGTTTTTATTTAAGCCCCTTTTATAGTGGTTTTCCATCGGTGGGTGTGTGTTGTAGGTGTTTTGGACCCTTTCCTGAGGGGGAGGAAGAGATGGATCGTTTTTATGTTCTTTGGGCTGTATATCAGAAGTTGGTGCAGGTTTAGGGTTGAGTGTATTTCGTTTGGAGGAGGAGTTGGACCTGGATGAAGTCTTGGATGTGGTGGAGGAGGAGTGGGCGATGGTGGATGCAGAGGAAGTGGAAGCTTTAGTAATGGAGGAAGAAGTGGGTAAGGAGGTGGAGGGAGTAGTAGAAGTAGTTAAGAGGGGTAGGAGGGGATATGTGAAGAGGGGTAGGGGCTGAGGGGTGTTGGTGGGAGTGAGAGTGGTAGGTTAGGAGGAGCACAGGAGGGTGTAGGGAGAGGGGGAGTGGGGGAGGTTGTAGGGGGTTTAGAAGAGAAGCAAGAAGGAGGGATGATTAGAGAAGGAAGATTGTTAGCAGACAAGATTAGGTTAAGGACATGTGAGTAGTCTGATTGGTAAGCTTGAGAGATTGCCATCGCAGAGTGGACAGCAGTAGTGAGTTAACAGTTAGTTTTGTAGTCTAGTGTGGGTGTAGGCGTAGATGGAGAGGTATTTGTAGTCTGTGTGTTGGTGTTTGGTGTGTGTAGGGTAGAAGAGGGAAGACCAAGTGCGTGGGGAGGCCCAGGCATTGGGGTGGGGGAGGGTGGATTGGTTGAGGAGGGAGGCACAGGGATGGGTTGGGGAGGGATGGAGGTTGGCTAGCTCTGAGGGAGGAGAGTGTCTCTTCTAGAAGGGCAGGAATTTGCAACTGCAGTGTGTGACCCGCCGCAGTTAGAACATTTAAGGGGGAGGTTGCAGGCATTCCAGAAGTGGCCAGTTGCTGAACATCTGGAGCAGACTTGTGTAGATATGCATGTGTTTTTGTCGTGACCGAATTTGTAGCATTTAAGACATTGTGTGATTGAGTGGAAGTTCGGAGTGAAGAGAGTTGTTTGGGGAATGCGGATGGTCTGGCAAAGATCCTTTGATGAAGAGTGTACGAGGCGTACGAAGAAGTTAGAACAGCGTTATTTTGAGACTGGTTTAGAGTTTTCGGTCTGTAAAAATCGTCAAAGAGACTTTGTTCTTAATACTGTTGTCTTTTTATTAAGTTACTTTGTCTGTGTCATAGGCTGTGAGGAGAGAGTAGTCTACGTGTTAGCATGACTTTACTTTAGGCACGGGCTCAGAATGTCGAATAATGGTGAAGCCTGGTTGAGAAAGTTTTTGTTGGTATCGGTTGAGGTGTTACGTTTCGCCAGGAAAGTTTGTCAAGAAGGAGTTTGAAGCACTGAGTTGGTTTTAAATGCTTTAAAGTTGAGGCACCTGTTGTATCTGATACAATAAATTTCAGGAAGATAGTGGATCTGGATTAGAGAATTTGAGGGTTTAGCGAGAAGGAATTGATTATAGATGAAAACGAGGCTAGGTGTGGCTGTTGGGGGTGATGAGAGAGTGAAGGGAGGGTGGTAGGTGGAAGGCAACGCAGAAGGCATGCGTTTAATTACGTAAAAGATGAAATTGGCGGTGACAGTCGGCCAAAAGTGAGAGTAACTCAGCTTAGGCATGTACGTAGTAAGTTGACACAAATTGCCTGAGGGGTGAACTGTAGTTTGATGGAGCAAGTATATACTGAGCGGGCGGCGAAACTGGCTGTAGGCGTGCAGTCAACAGGCGATAGAGAATTCAAGCGCAACAGGCTTTCCTGCCTTGGGTAGGAAACCAGACGCACCAATCCTGATGGTGAAGAGGAAGAACGAAGTTCAACAAGCACCTCTCTAATGTGAAGTCTTCTCCCACATGAGGTAATTCGTAGAGAGGCGAGATCGTCGGATGATCAATTACCGTGTATGACAGCTAGGGCCGAAGACGTGGCTTAATACTGTAGTCAGGTTGTGGCCGTAGAAGGAGGAGGTGGTGTCAGTGTTACCATCCATAGTGAAGTAGTCTTCGTCAAAGGGTGGGACAAGTGTTGAAGAATTTTTGTAACAGTCCCATGATGTACAGTGTTCTGACAGTTTGTAATGATGGTTTGATAACGACAAGTTGAAGATTGAGACACTTATGCAACATATGGAATTTTATTCAGGAAACGTGTCGCCACAAGTGGCTTCATCAGGTCAATTCAAAGCAGATGGGGTAAGAAGAGGGGGAGTTAGCGGTAATCAGTCCCTCAGCTGGAGGTCGATGCTGTTCAGTCCATCATTCTTGTAGAATGTACAGCATTAGGGCCGTGACTGTGGCTATATACGTAGTCAGGTGAAGGCGTAGCAGGAGGGAGGGCGGTGTTCATGGTGGTACCATTACACTTAGTCGAAGTAGGAGGTCTTCGTCCAAAGGTTAGACCAAGTGTTAAAGAATTCTTTGTACAAGATCCCATGATTGCTGCAGTGTCTGACAGTTGTAAGAGTGTTTGGAAACCGACAAGTTGAAGAAGATTGAGGCACTTGTGCAAACATATAGGATCGTTATAGGAAACGTTTAGCGCACACAGTGGCTCATCTGATCCATTACAAAGGCAGGTGTAAAAAGAGGTGGAGTTAGTTTGGAGGGGGGAGTTTGAGGTAATCTGTCCTCAGCTGGAGTCGATTGTGCTCAGTCACAATCTAGTAGAATGTACAAACATAGGGCCGTATGCCGTGTGGTTTATAAACTGTAGTCAGGTGAGGCGTAGCAGGAGGAGGCGAGGTCAAAGGAGGTACCTCCACTAGTGAAGTAAGTCTTCGTCAAGGTTGGACAAGTTGTTGAAAGAATCTTTGTAACAGATCCCATGATGCTGCAGTGTATGACAGTTGTGATGAATGATTTATATAAAGCCACTGTGTGGCGAACGTTCCCTGAAATAAGATTTCCCATTATGTTGCTAAGTGTATCAATCTCATATGATGAAATGCGTTTTGAGAACGACAAGTGGAAGAAATGAGGACACTTATGAACCCATGGGAATCTATTATTGAAGAACGTTTCGCCACACTGGTGGCTTTCATCAGGAGGAGGCGGAGATAACACAGTGGGACCTGCACTGTGTAAGTAGGTCGTCGTCCAAAGGAAGGCCAAGCGTTGAAAGTCTTTGACAAGCATCCATTATATTGCAGTGTCTGAAGATGTTGATGATTGGTTTTTGAGAACAGCACAAGATGAATCTGTCAGAATCTGTCAGACAACGGCAAAATCATGGGATTCTTGGTACAAAGACTTAACGCTTGCACACCTTTGGACGACAACTACTTACACTAGTGGGCAGGTCCCCACTGTGATCCGCCTCCTCCTGGCTTCAATACCTGACTGCAGATATATAGCCACCTCTTGGGCCTTATGCTGCACTTTCCAACAAGGAGTAATGGATCTGAACATCGACTCCAGATTGAGGGACTGATTACCTCAAACTTCTCCTCTCCTTACCCATTTCTTACTTTGGCTATTGGACTGTGAACGCCACTGTGTTTTTTTTTTTTTTTTTTTTTTTTGCGTGCGAACGTTTCTTCAATAAAGATTCCTGATGTTGCACATGTGTCTAATTTCATCAAGATGAGGGCCTAAAACTGATCCTTGAGGACGCAATAGAGACTTTCACCCATTCGTTTTCACAAATTAATGGTAACCTCTGCTTTTATTGGTCAAGCCATGCCTCTATCCTGCTAGGAACTTTAACAACTATACCATTAGCTGCCACTTTTTCTTAGGAGTATCTTGTGAGGTACTATATCGAAGGCTTTACAAAAAATCCAAATAAACATATCATATTCTTATCACTGTCAACTGCCTCAAATGTTCTATTGAAGAACGTCAGCAAGTTTGTCAGGCAGGAACGACCTCTCGTGAATCCATGCTGAGATTCATTTATCAAGTTATGCTCTTCAAGGTGACTTCTAATAATGTCAGCTATAATTGATTCTAATAATTTGCCCACTATAGATGTCAGGCTTATTGGACGGTAATTTGAAGGAACGGACTTATCTCCTGATTTGAATATAGGGACCACATTAGCCATCTTCCACAACTCTGGCACAACACCGGCAAGGATTGACGTATTTTTTTTTTATATTTTTATTAAAACCCTTACAAAAGTACAAAGGATGCATAATAATAGTACAGGAATACAAAAACAGTCTTTTACGCTACTAGTACCAGGTTATTCCTGGAGGTAACAAGTATTATAACAACATCCTGTTATAACAAACAATACACGCTGAGACAAACCTCACTAAAGTATAACAGTCATTAATAGTTGCCGCCAAGCCATTGTAACCAAAGAAAACACACCAAAATGAAACTTTACATAGTTTAACAATATAAAATGAGTACCTGTCATAACCTATTACAACAAAAACAACATACAAATGTACAACATCACAAGATTACTAAAGTTGAAATTTTCACACACGACTAAACCATAACCACCTTTAACACACAATATATGTACTACACATATCATGTCAGTAAAGTAAAAAGACCCTAACCAAAGCTACCATAACAACTATAAAACAAGACAAACCCTAACATACCCGCTATGACAGGGTACAGATTATTGGTTAAGTTATGTTACATTAGATCCTAACCAATAGGAATTCGGAAGGAACGTATGATTCCTTATGCACAATAACCTTAGAGATACAGTATTTTAATATTATTAATATGTTAAACCTTCAAGTACAATAAATCTGATACAGAAAACAGAACAACATACATGTAACATACAATAATAAAATAACCCAAAACAAGTTTTTATAACAAAAACCTCGGCACATCAAAAGGGTTTAAAACCAAACCCTCTACATAAATTAAACCTCCCACATATGCATGTAAACCGAAAATCTTGTCCACAAGACTTTTTTGGTATAACCCCGTAATAAGATTTGTAGATGAATGGTTCAGAGAACCGACATGTTGATAAATTAGACACATGTGCAACTCTTGGGTATCTTTATTGAGGAAACGCTTCGCCACACAGTGGCTTCATCACCCCGTAATAAACATGGTATAGACCCAAGACCTATACATACACTTAAAATTTTCCACATAGAACCTCCAGCAGACAATAAAAGTTAAAATAATACAAGATAAATAATAAGGATAAGGCCGCAGTATTTTGCGCCCAAAAGAA
>NW_026509102.1:0-10373 GCF_026875155.1 Cherax quadricarinatus
TCTTCATTTTCCCAAAATATCCTTCATGTTCCAACATATTCTTATGTTCCCTACAATCTCCCATTTTCCATGACATATTTTCTTCATGTTTCCCGGGGAACATTCCTCTTTATTTCCAACATATTTTCTTCATTTCCCAAAATACCTCTTTATTTTCAGACTATCCCTTCATGTCCAACATATTCTCTTCATTTCAGACATATCTTTTCATTTCCACAAAAATCTTCTTTATTTAAAACCCTTCCTCTTTCATGTTCCACGACAATCTCTTCATGTTCCACGACATATCTCTCTCTCATGTTCCAGCACATCTCTCTTCATTTCCACGACATATCCTCTTCATGTTCCATGACATATCTCTCTTCATGTTCCACGACATATCTCTCTTCATGTTCCACGACATATCTCTTCATGTTCCACGACATATCTCTCTCATGTTCCATCGACATATCTCTCTCATGTTATCCACGACATACTCTCTTCATGTTCCAGACATATCTCTCTTCATGTTCCAGACATATCTCTCTTCATTTCCATGACATATCTCTTCATGTTCCACGACATATCTCTTCATGTTCCACGACATATCTCTTCATGTTCCATGACATATCTCTTCATGTTCCACGACATATCTCTCTTCATGTTCCATGACATATCTCTTCATGTTCCACACATATCTCTTCATGTTCCATGACATATCTCTCTTCATGTTCCACTGACATATCTCTCTTCATGTTCCATGACATATCTCTTCATGTTCCATGACATATCTCTCTTCATGTTCCATGACATATCTCTTCATGTTCCATGACATATCTCTTCATGTTCCATGACATATCACTCTTCATGTTCCATGACATATCTCTCTTCATGTCCACGACATATCTCTTCATTTCCATGACATATCTCTCTTCATGTTCCATGACATATCTCTCTTCATGTTCCATGACATATCTCTCTTCATAGTTCCACGACATATCTCTTCCATGTTCCATGACATATCTCTCTTCATGTTCCATGACATATCTCTCTTCATGTTCCACGACATATCTCTTCATGTTCCATGACATATCTCTCTTCATGTTCCATGACATATCTCTTCATGTTCCATGACATATCTCTTCATGTTCCATGACATATCTCTCTTCATGTTCCATGACATATCTCTCTTCATGTTCCACGACATATCTCTTCATGTTCCATGACATATCTCTCCATGTTCCATGACATATCTCTTCATGTTCCATGACATATCTCTTCATGTTCCATGACATATCTCTCTTCATGTTCCATGACATATCTCTCTTCATGTTCCACGACATATCTCTTCATGTTCCATGACATATCTCTCTTCATGTTCCATGACATATCTCTCTTCATGTTCCACGACATATCTCTCTTCATGTTCCACGACATATCCTCTTCATGTTCCACGACATATCTCTTCATGTTCCACGACATATCTCTCTTCATGTTCCACGACATATCTCTCTTCATGTTCCACGACATATCTCTTCATGTCCACGACAATCTCCTCTGCCATAGTCCACGACATATCTCTCTTCATTTCCACGACATATCCTCTTCATTTCCATACATATCCTCTTCATGTTCCACGACATATCCTCCTTCATGTTCCATGACAGTATCCTCTTCATGTTCCACGAAATATCTCCTCATGTCCACGACATATCTCTCTTCATGTTCCACCACATATCCTCTCATGTTCCACGACCTATCTCATCATGTTCCACGACATATCTCTCTTCATGACTCCACGACATATCCTCTTCATTCCCTAACATATCTCTTCAGTTCCATGACATATCTACTCATGTTCCATGAATATCTCTTCATGTTCCATGACATATCTCTCTTCATGTTCCATGACATATCTCTCTTCATGTTCCACGACATATCTCTCTTCATGTTCCATGACATATCTCTTCATGTTCCACGACATATCTCTCTTCATGTTCCACGACATATCTCTCTTCATGTTCCATGACATATCTCTCTTCATGTTCCATGACATATCTCTCTTCATGTTCCACGACATACTCTCTTCATGTTCCACGACATATTCTCCTTCATGTTCCATGACATATCTCTCTCATGTTCCACGACATATCTCTCTTCATTTCCACGAAATATCTCTCTTCATGTTCCACGACATATCTCTCTTCATGTTCCACGACATATCTCTCTTCATGTTCCATGACAATCTCTCTTCATGTTCCACGACATATCTCTTCATGTTCCACGACATATCTCTCTTCATGTTCCACGACATATCTCTCTTCATGTTCCACGACATATCTCTCTTCATGTTCCATGACATATATCTCTTCATGTTCCACCGACATATCCTCTCATGTTCCATGACATATCTCTCTTCTGTTCATCACGAACATATCCTCTTCATGATCCATGCGACATATCCTCTTTCATGTTCCATGACATATATCTCTTCATGTTCCACGACATATTCCTTCATGTTCCATGACATATCTCTTCATGTTCCACGACATATCTCTTCATGTTCCTGACATGTCCTCCTTCATGTGTTCCATGACATATCTCCTTGCAGTTTTCCCGACACTGTCATGTTCCTTGCACTTCCTTCTTCATGTACCTTAGTCTCTGCTATCATGATCCCTGCACAGTGGTAGCTCTCTCATGTCCTGTTCTCTTCTATGTTCACGATGCAATACCTCTTCAGTGTTCCATGTCAAATGTCCATGTATCAGACTGGTCCTGTTGCGCCTTCTAGACTGTCTGTTGCCTGTGCTAGCGGTCTGTTGCCTGTGCTAGTGGTCGTTTGGCTGTGCTAGGCTGGTCCTTTGCTATCTAGCTGTCCTGTAGCCTGCGAGCTGTCCTGTTGCCTTGTAGCTGATCCTGTTGCCATGCTAGGCTGTCCTGTTGGCCTGTGCTAGGCTGGTCCTGTTGGCTCTGTGCTAGGCTGGTCCTGTTGGCCTGTGCTAGGCTGGTCCTGTTGGCCTGTGCTAGGCTGGTCCTGTTGGCCTATGCTAGGCTGGTCCTGTTGGCCTGTCTAGGCTGGTCCTGTTGGCCTGGTGCTAGGCTGTCCTGTTGGCCTGTGCTAGGCTGGTCCTGTTGGCCTGTGCTAGGCTGGTCCTGTTGGCCTGATGCTAGGCTGGTCCTGTGGCCTGTGCTAGGCTGTCCTGTTGGCCTGTGCTAGGCTGGTCCTGTTGGCTGTGCTAGGCTGGTCCTGTTGGCTTGTGCTAGGCTGGTCCTGTTAGGTCTAGTGCTAGGCTGGTCCTGTTGGCCTGTGCTAGGCTGTCCTGTTGGCCTGTGCTAGGCTGGTCCTGTTGGCCTGTGCTAGGCTGGTCCTGTTGGCCTGTGCTAGGCTGGTCCTGTTGGCCTGTGCTAGGCTGGTCCTGTTGGCCTGTGCTAGGCTGGTCCTGTTGGCCTGTGCTAGGCTGGTCCTGTTGGCCTTGCTAGCTGGTCCTGTTGGCCTGTGTCTAGGCTGTCCTGTTGGCCTGTGCTAGGCGCTTGGTCTACTGTTTTGGCTTGTGCTAGGCTGGTCCTGTTGGCCTATGCTAGCTGGTCCTGTTGGCCTGTGCTAGGCTGGTCCTGTTGGCCTGTGCTAGGCTGGTCCTGATTGGCCTGTGCTAGGCGGTCTGTTCTGGCTAGCTGTCCTGTTGGCCTATGCTAGGCTGGTCCTGTTGGCCTGTGCTAGGCTGGTCCGTGTTGGGCCTTGGCTTGCTAGGTGGTCTGTTGGCTTGTGCTAGGCTGGTCCTGTTGGCCTATGCTAGGGCTGGTCCTGTTGGCCTGTGCTAGCTGGTCCTGTTGGCCTGTGCTAGGCTGGTCCTGTTGGCCTGTGCTAGGCTGTCTTGTTGGCCTAGTGCTAGGCTGGTCCTGTTGCCTGTCTAGGCTGGTCCTGTTGGCCTGTGCTAGGCTGGTCCTGTTGGCCTGTGCTAGGCTGGTCCTGTTGGCCTGTGCTAGGCTGGTCCTGTTGGCCTATGCTAGGCTGGTCCTGTTGGCCTGTGCTAGGCTGGTCCTGTTGGCCTGTGCTAGGCTGGTCTGTTGGCCTGTGCTAGCTGGTCCTGTTGGCCTATGCTAGGCTGGTCCTGTTGGCCTGTGCTAGGCTGGTCCTGTTGGCCTGTGCTAGGCTGGTCCTGTTGGCCTGTGCTAGGCTGGTCCTGTTGGCCTGTGCTAGGCTGGTCCTGTTGGCCTGTGCTAGGCTGGTCCTGTTGGCCTGTGCTAGGCTGGTCCTGTTGGCCTGTGCTAGGCTGGTCCTGTTGGCCTGTGCTAGGCTGGTCCTGTTGGCCTTCAAGCTGCTGGTCCTGTTGGCCTGTGCTAGGCTGGTCCTGTTGGCCTGTGCTAGGCTGGTCCTGTTGCCTAGCTAGGCTGTCCTGTTGGCCTGTGCTAGTCTGGTCCTGTTGGCTGTGCTAGGCTGGTCCTGTTGGCCTGTGCTAGGCTGGTCCTGTTGGCCTGTGCTATGCTGGTCCTGTTGGCCTGTGCTAGGCTGTCTGTTGCCTGTGCTAGGCTGGCCTGTTGCTATGCTAGGCTGGTCCTGTTGGCCATTGCTAGGCTGGTCCTGTTGGCCTGTGCTAGGCTGGTCCTGTTGGCCTGTCTAGGCTGGTCCTGTTGGCCTGTGCTAGGCTGGTCTGTTGGCTTGTGCTAGGCTGGTCCTGTTTGGCCTGTGCTAGGGCTGTGTCCTGTTGGCTGTGCTAGGCTGGTCCTGTTGGCCTGTGCTAGGCTGGTCCTGTTGGCTTGTGCTAGGCTGGTCCTGTTGGCCTATGCTAGCTGGTCCTGTTGGCCTATGCTAGGCTGGTCCTGTTGGCCTGTGCTAGGCTGGTCCTGTTGGCCTGTGCTAGGCTGGTCCTGTTGGCCTGTGCTAGGCTGGTCCTGTTGGCTTGTGCTAGGCTGGTCCTGTTGGCCTGTGCTAGGCTGGTCCTGTTGGCCTGTGCTAGGCTGGTCCTGTTGGCCTGTGCTAGGCTGGTCCTGTTGGTCTGTGCTAGGCTGGTCCTGTTGGCCTATGCTAGGCTGGTCCTGTTGGCCTGTGCTAGGCTGGTCCTGTTGGCCTGTGCTAGGCTGGTCCTGTTGGCCTGTGCTAGGCTGGTCCTGTTGGCTTGTGCTAGGCTGGTCCTGTTGGCCTGTGCTAGGCTGGTCCTGTTGGCTTGTGCTAGGCTGGTCCTGTTGGCCTTGTGCTAGGCTGGTCCTGTTGGCTCTGTGCTAGGCTGGTCCTGTTGGCCTGTGCTAGGCTGTCCTGTTGGCCTTGTCTAGGCTGGTCCTGTTGGCCTCTGGCTAGGCTGGTCCTGTTGCCTGTGCTAGGCTGGTCCTGTTGGCCTGTGCTAGGCTGGTCCTGTTGGCTTGTGCTAGGCTGGTCCTGTTGGCCTGTGCTAGGCTGGTCCTGTTGGCCTTGTGCTAGGCTGGTCCTGTTGGCTTGTGCTAGGCTGGTCCTGTTGCCTTGTGCTAGGCTGGTCCTGTTGCCCTGTGCTAGGCTGGTCCTGTTGGCCTGTGCTAGGCTGGTCCTGTTGGCTCTTGCTAGGCTGGTCCCCGTTGGCCTGTGCTAGGCTGGTCCTGTTGGCCTGTGCTAGGCTGGTCTGTTGGCTTGTGCTAGGCTGGTCCTGTTGGCCTGTGCTAGGCTGGTCCTGTTGGCCTGTGCTAGGCTGGTCCTGTTGGCCTGTGCTAGGCTGGTCCTGTTGGCCTTGTGCTATGGCGGTCCTGTTGGCTCTGTGCTAGGCTGGTCCTGTTGTTGGCTTTGTGTCTAGGCTGGTCCTGTTGGCTTGTGCTAGGCTGGTCCTGTTGGCTTGTGCTAGGCTGGTCCTGTTGGCTTGTGCTAGGCTGGTCCTGTTGGCCTGTGCTAGGCTGGTCCTGTTGGCCTGTGCTAGGCTGGTCCTGTTGGCCTTGTGCTAGGCTGGTCCTGTTGGTCTGTGCTAGGCTGGTCCTGTTGGCTGTGCTAGGCTGGTCCTTTGGCTTGTGCTAGGCTGGTCCTGTTGGCTCTGTGCTAGGCTGGTCCTGTTGGCCTTGTGCTAGGCTGGTCCTGTTGGCCTGTGCTAGGCTGGTCCTGTTGGCTTGTGCTAGGCTGGTCCTGTTGGCCTGTGCTAGGGTGGTCCTGTTGGCCTTGTGCTAGGCTGGTCCTGTTGGCCTGTGCTAGGCTGGTCCTGTTGGCTTGTGCTAGGCTGGTCCTGTTGCCTGTGCTAGGGCTGGTCCTGTTGGCCTGTGCTAGGCTGTCCTGTTGCTCTGTGCTAGGCTGGTCCTGTTGCCTTGGCTAGGCTGGTCCCGTTGGCCTGTGCTAGGCTGGTCCTGTTGGCCTGTGCTAGGCTGGTCCTGTTGGCCTGTGCTAGCGGTCCTGTTGGCCTGTGCTAGGCTGGTCCTGTTGGCCTGTGCTAGGCTGGTCCTGTTGGCCTGTGCTAGGCTGGTCCTGTTGCCTGTGCAGGCTGGTCTGTTGGCCTTGTGCTAGGCTGGTCCTGTTGGTCTGTGCTAGGCTGGTCCTGTTGGCCTTGTGCTAGGCTGGTCCTGTTGGCCTGTGCTAGGCTGGTCCTGTTGGCTTGTGCTAGGCTGGTCCTGTTGGCCTGTGCTAGGCTGGTCCTGTTGGCTTGTGCTAGGCTGGTCCTGTTGGCCTGTGCTAGCTGGTCCTGTTGGCCTGTGCTAGGCTGGTCCTGTTGGCCTGTGCTAGGCTGGTCCTGTTGGCTTGTGCTAGGCTGGTCCTGTTGCCTTGTGCTAGGCTGGTCCTGTTGGCTTCTGCTAGGCTGGTCCTGTTGGCCTGTGCTAGGCTGGTCCTGTTGGCTTGTGCTAGGCTGGTCCTGTTGCCTATGCTAGGCTGTCCTGTTGGCTTGTGCTAGGCTGTCCTGTTGGCCTTGCTAGCCTGGTCCTGTTGGCTTGTGCTAGGCTGGTCCTGTTGGTCCTGTGCTAGGCTGTCTGTTTGGTCTGTGCTAGGCTGGTCCTGTTGCCTCTGTGCTAGGCTGGTTCCTGTTGCCTGTGCTAGGCAGGTCCTGTTGGCTGTGCTAGGCTGGTCTGTTGGCTTGTGCTAGGCTGGTCCTGTTGGCCTTGTGCTAGGCTGGTCCTGTTGGCCTGTGCTAGGCTGGTCCTGTTGGCCTGTGCTAGGCTGGTCCTGTTGGCCTGTGCTAGGCTGGTCCTGTTGTCCTGTGCTAGGCTGGTCATGTTGCCTTGTGCTAGGCTGGTCCTGTTGCCTTGTGCTAGGCTGGTCCTGTTGGCTTCTGCTAGGCTGGTCCTGTTGCCTGTGCTAGGCTGGTCCTGTTGGCTTGTGCTAGGCTGGTCCTGTTGCCTGTGCTAGGCTGGTCCTGTTGGCCTGTGCTAGGCTGGTCCTGTTGCCTGTGCTAGGCTGGTCCTGTTGCCTGTGCTAGCTGGTCCTGTTGGCCTGTGCTAGGCTGGTCCTGTGCCTGTGCTAGCTGGTCCTGTTGGCCTGTGCTAGCTGGTCCTGTTGGCTGCTAGGCTGGTCCTGTTGGCTGTTGCTAGGCTGGTCCTGTTGGCTCCCGTGCTAGGCTGGTCCTGTTGGCTTTGTGCTAGGCTGGTCCTGTTGGCCTGTGCTAGGCTGTCTTTGGCCTGTGCTAGGCTGGTCCGTGCTTGTGCTAGGCTGGTCCTGTTGACCTTGTGCCTAGGCTGGTCCTGTTGCCTGCTTGGTTCTGTTGATGTGCTAGGCTGGTCTGTTGGCCTTGTGCTAGGCTGGTCCTGTTGGCTTGTGCTAGGCTGGTCCTGTTGGCCTGTGCTAGGCTGGTCCTGTGGCATGTGCTAGGCTGTCCTGTTGGCCTGTGCTAGGCTGGTCCTGTTGGTCCTGTGCTAGCTGGTCCTGTTGGCTGTGCTAGGCTGGTCCTGTTGCCTTGTGCTAGGCTGGTTTCCTTTTTGGCCTGTGCTAGGCTGGTCCTGTTGGCCTTTTGCTAGCTGGTCCTGTTGGGCCTGTGCTAGGCTGGTCCTGTTGGTTCTGCTAGGCTGGTCCTGTTGCCTGTGCTAGGCGGTCCTGTTGGTTTTGCTAGGCTTGGGCCTGTTGGCCCTTTTGCTAGGCTGGTCTGTTGGCCTGTGCTAGGCTGGTCCTGTTGGCCTGTCTTTGGCTGGTCCTGTTGGCCTGTCTAGGCTGGTCCTGTTGGTCTTGCTAGGCTGGTCCTGTTGGCTGTGCTAGGCTGGTCCTGTTGCCTTTTGCTAGGCTGTCCTGTTGGCCTGTGCTAGGCTGGTCCTGTTGGCCTGTGCTAGGCTGGTCCCCGTTGGCCTGGCTAGGCTGGTCCTGTTGGCCTGTGCTAGGCGGTCCTGTTGGCATGGCTAAAGGCTGGTCCTGTTGGCCTTGTGCTAGGCTGGTCCTGTTGGCTTGCTAGGCTGGTCCTTTTGGCCTGTGCTACTGGTCCTGTTGCTGTGCTAGGCTGGGCCTGTTGGCTGTGCTAGGCTGGCCTGTTGGCCTGTGCTAGGGTGGTCCCGTTGCCTTTTGCTAGCTGGTCCTTTGGGCCTGTGCTAGGCGGTCTGTTGGCTTTGCTAGGCTGGTCCTGTTGGCCTGTGCTAGCTGGTCCTGTTGGCCTGTGCTAGGCTGGTCCTGTTGCCTGTGCTAGGCTGGTCCGTTGGCCTTGTGCTAGGCTGGTCCTGTTGGCCTGTGCTAGGGTGGTCCTGTTGGCCTTGCTAGGCTGTCCTGTTGGCCCCGTGCTACTGTCCTGTTGGCTGTGCTAGGCTGTCCTGTTGGCCTGTTGGCTGGTCCTGTTGGCCTGGCTAGGCTGGTCCTGTTGGCCTGTGCTAGGCTGGTCCGTTTTGGCCTGTGCTAGGGGTGGGCCTGTTGGTCTTTGCTAGGCTTGTCCTGTTGGCCTGGCTAGCTGGTCCTTTGGCCTGTGCTAGGCTGGTCCTGTTGGCCTGTGCTAGGCTGGGCCTGTTGGCCTGGGGCTAGGCTGGTCCTGTTGGCCTGTGCTAGGCTGGGCCTGTTTTGGGCCCGTGCTAGGCTGGTCCTGTTGCCTGTGGGTAGGCTGGTCCTGTTGGGCCCGTCTAGGCTGGTCTGTTGGCCTGTGCTTGGCTGGTCCTGTTGGTCTGGGCTAGGGCTGGTCCTTTGGCCTGTGCTAGGCTGGGCCTGTTGGCCTGTGCTAGGCTGGTCCTGTTGGCCTGTGCTAGGCTGGTCCTGTTGGTCTGTGCTAGGCTGGTCCTTTTGGCCTGTGCTAGGCTGGTCCTGTTGGCCTGTGCTAGGGTCGGGCCTGTTTGGCCTGTGCTAGGCTGGACCTGTTTTGGGCCCGTGCTAGGCTGGTCCTGTTGGGCCTGTGCTAGGCTGGTCCTGTTGGTCGTGCTAGGCTGGTCCTGTTGGTCTTTGCTAGGCTGGGCCTGTTTGGCCTGTGCTAGGGTGGTCCTGTTGCCTGTGCTAGGCTGGTCCTGTTGGCCTGTGCTAGGCTGGTCCTGTTGGCCTGTGCTAGGCTGGTCCTGTTGGCCTGTGCTTGGCTGGTCCTGTTGGTCTTTTGTAGGGTGGTCCTTTTGGCCTGTGCTAGGCTGGTCCTGTTGGCCTGTGCTAGGCTGTCCTGTGGCCTGTGCTAGGCTGGCCTGTTGGCCTGTGCTAGGCTGGTCCTTTTTGGGCCCTGTGCTAGGCTGGTCCTGTTGGGCCCGTGCTAGGCTGGGCCTGTTGGCTTGCTAGGCTGGTCCTGTTGGCCTGTGCTAGGCTGGTCCTGTTGGCCTGTGCTAGGGTGGTCCTGTTGGCTGTGCTAGGCTGGTCCTGTTGGCCTGCTAGGCTGGTCCTGTTGGGCCTTTCTTGGCTGGTCCTGTTGGCCCGTGCTAGGCTGGTCCTGTTGGCCTGTGCTAGGCTGGTCCTGTTGGCCTGTGAGGGTGGTCCTGTTGGCCTGTGCAGGCTGGTCCTGTTGGTCTGTGTAGGGTGTCCTTTGGCCTGTGCTAGGCTGTCCCCGTTGGCCTGTGCTAGGCTTGTCCGTTGGCCTGTGCTAGGCTGGCCTGTTGGCCTGTGCTAGGCTGGTCCCGTTGGCCTGTGCTAGGCTGGGCCTGTTGGCCCGTGCTAGGCTGGTCCTTTTGGCCTGGTGGGTAGGCTGGTCCTGTTTGGCCTGTGCTAGGCTCGTCCTGTTGGCCTGTGCTAGGCTGGGCCTGTTGGCCTGTTCTGGCTTTGGCCTGTTGGCCTGTGCTAGGCTGGTCCGTTGGCCTGTGCTAGGCTGGTCCTGTTGGCCTGTGCTAGGCTGGGCCCGTTGGCCTTGCGGCTGGTCCTGTTGGCCTTGCTAGGCTGGTCCTGTTGGCCTGTGCTAGCTGGTCCTGTTGGCCTGTGCTAGGCTGGTCTTTTTGGCCTGTGCAAGGCTGGTCCCCGTTGGCCGTGCTAGGGTGGTCCTGTTGGCCTGTGCAGGCTGGTCCTGTTGGCCTGTGTAGGCGGCCTGTTGGCCTGTGCAGGCTGTCCTGTTTTTCCTTTTCGGCGGTCCTGTTGGCCTGTCTAGGCGGGC
>NW_026509103.1:0-14139 GCF_026875155.1 Cherax quadricarinatus
TCACCCCGGGTTACAACACCCGTGTCACTACAAAATTGTCAATACACACAATATGTCACATACACCCATGGGGTCCCATACCCCATGGGGTCACATCACCCAAATTTGGTGTCACCCTACACCCATGGGGTCACATACACCCCTGCAAAAAAACCTTGGGTCACTACACCCATGGGGTCACATACACCCATGTGTCACATACACCCATGGGTCACAAAAACCCCCGGGGTCACAACACCCCCGGGGGTCACATAAACTGGGGCCTAAAACAAAATGTCACATAACGAGTGTCACATAAAAGCCATGGGTCACATACAAATGGGTCACATTACACCCATGGTGCACATCCCAAACATGGTCAATCACCCATGGTTCCCCATACAAACGTGGTTCACATACAAAGCCAAAGGGGTCACAAACCGCCCTGGTGTCACATACAAAAGATTTGGGGTCACTAACCAAAAGTGTCACATACACGCCTGGTGTCAATACACGCCATGGTGTCACAACCCGCCATGGGGTCACATACACGCCTGGGGTCACATACAAACATGGTGTCCCAAAAAACCCATGGTCACAACACACAAAAATTAGCTTATCTTTCGTGAAAACTCAATACAACCCCTCAGGTGTTTCAAAAGTGTATCTGCTGTTGCAATAAATCCCCCGCTGTGAAGACACCCGCTGTTTAAAAGTATCCCTACGTTGCAATGTTTTCCCCGCTGTTGCAATGTATCCCTTTCTGTTGCAATGTATCCCCCTGCTATTGCTGGCCCTGTGCTGTTGCAATGGCCCCTGTTTCAATATATCCATCTGATTTGCTTATCCTCGTTGTCAAAGTATCCCCGCCTCTTGGGAATGATTTCCTCTGCTGTGCAATGTATCCCTCTGCGTTGAATGTATCCCTGCTGCTGTTTTCAATGTTCCCGCTGCTGCTGCAATGTATCCCTGCTTTTCCTGCAATGTTCCCTGCTGCTGTTCAAGTTCCCTTTTTTTTAATTTTTTTCCCCGCTGTTTGCAATGTAAACCACTGCTTTTGAAAAGTATCCCCTTTTTGTCGCAATGTTCCCTGCAGTTGTTGGGAATTATCCCCACTGCTGTGGCAATGTATCCCCGCTTTGGGTTTCAAGTTCCCTGCTGCTGTTTTCAACGTAAACCCTGCTGCTGTTCAGGTATCCCCGCTGCTGTTGCAAAATATCCCCGTGCTGTTGCAATGTATCCCCGCTGCTGTTTTTAAGTAACCCCGTGCTGTTTTTTTTTCAATGTATCCCTGTGCTGTTGAAAGTACCCTGTTTCTGTTGCAATGTATCCCGCTTGTTTTAAAGTATCCATGTGATGTTCAAGTTCATTTTTGGGTTTCCCCAAGGGATCCTTGCGGTGTTGCAATGTTTCCCTTTGGGATTGCAAGGTATCCCTGCTGGTGTTTCAAAGTACCCCCGGTGCAAGGAAACCGGGGTGTTGCAATATACCCGTTGCAAGGTACCCGTTGAAGTACCCGTTTCAATGTATCCGTCCATGGTATCCCCTTTGGGGTTTGCAAAGTATCCCCGGTGCAAGTTTCCCCCTTTTCTATGATCCCGCTGGTGCTGTAAAATACCCTGCTGGTTGCAAGGGTTTCCGCTGGGTTGCAAGGGATCCCCGCTGGTGTTGTAAGGTATCCCTGCTGGTGTTCAAAAGGGATTCCGCCGGGTTGCAAAGGGATCCCTGATATGTTGCAAGATATCCCCGCTGTTGTATGGTCCCCCGCGGCGTTGGGAAGTATCCCTGGTTGTTGAAAGGTAAACCTGTGTTTGCAAGGTATCCCCTTCGGTGTTGCAGGGGGTTCCCGCTGTGTTGCAAAAGGGTTCCTTGCTGGTGTGCAAATATCCCTGATACGTTGCAAATATCCCTGTTGGGGTTGTATGTACCCTGCTGGGGTTGCAAGGTATCCCTGTGTTGAAAAGTAATCCTGCGGTGTTGCAAGGATCCCTTTAGTATTGCAGGGGTTCTGCTGGGGTTGCAAGGTACCCTGCTGGTGTTGCAAGATATCCCCGTTGGGGTTGCAAGTATCCTGTGGGGTTTTCAAAGGGATCCCTGTTGCAAGGTATCCCCTTTTGGGAAAGGATCCCTGTAGGTTGCAAGGGTTCCCTGTTGGAAGGTATCCATGCTGGTGTTGCAAGGATCCCCGTGGTGTTGCAAGGTATCCCCGTTGCCAAATTTCTCTTTGTGTTGCAAGGTTTCCCCGTTTTAAGGTACTCTGTGGTGTTGTAAGGTATCCTTGCTGGAAGGGATCCCTGTGGTGTTGAAGGTATCCCGTGGGGTTGCAAGGTTCGCTGCCCGGTGTTGCAAAGTTTCCCTGCCCCGGGGTTTCAAAAATACCCGTTGGGTTTTCAAGGTACTTGCTGGTGTTGCAAAGGATCCATGGGTTTGCAAGGTATCCCCCCGGTGTTGCAAATACCCGATAGGTTGCAAGATTCCCTTTTGGTTTGTAGGTATTCCCCGCTGGCGTTCAAGGGATCCCCTGCTGGGGTTTCGTAATCCCTGGGGTTGCAAGGTTCCCTTTAGTATTGCGGGTGTTCCGCTGGGGTTGCAAGGTATCCCGTGGGGTTGAAGATATCCCCCCTTGGTGTTTCAAGATCTCTGCGGGTTGCAAGGTTCCGTTTCAAAGGTATCCCGTTGGAAGGTATCCGTGTGTTCAAGGTATCCCTGTTTTGGAAGGGTACCAGCTGGGGGTTGCAAATTTTTCCCCGCGTGTTTCAAGGATCCCTTTGCAAAATTTTTCTCCTGGTGTTGCAAGGTATCCCTGTTGAAGGTATCTCTGCGGTTTTGAAGGGACCCTGGGAAGGTATCCCGTGGTGTTGCAAAGGGAACCCGTGGTGTTGCAAGGTACGCTGCGGTGTTGCAAGGTATCCCTGCCGTGTTGCCCAAAATATCCATGTGGTTTGCAAGGATCCTTTGGGAAAGGTATCCAGCTGGTGTTGCAGGGACCCCTTTCTGGTTGCAAGGGATCCCTGCTGGTGTTGCCCAAGGTATCCCCTGCTAGGTTGCAACGATCCCCTTCCGGTGTTGCAAAGGTATCCCCGCTGGTGTTCAAGGTATCCCTCGGGTTGAAGGTAACCCTGGGGGGTTCAAGGATCCCTGTTTTGGGTTTTCAAGGGATCCCCGTGGGGTTTGCAAGGGATCCCGTGGTGTTGCAAAGGATCCCGCTTTTGCTATCCCGTGGTGTTGGGTTGGGTGTTTTTTGGGTTTTGGGGGGGTTTTTGGGTATCCCCTGTGTTGAAGGGGATCCCGCTGGTGTTGCAAGTATCCCTGGTGGTTTTTTTGCATTAAACCGCTGGGGTGAAGTACCTGCGGTGTGCAAGGTATCCCTGCTGGTGTTTAAGGATCCCCGGGTGTTGCAAGGTATCCCTGTGGGGTTGCAAGGGGATCCCTGCTGGTGTTCAAGGATCCTTTCTGGTGTTGAAGATCCCCGCGGTGTTGCAAAGGGATCCCTGCTGGGTTGCAAGGATCCCTGTGTGTTGCAAGGGACCCGCCGGGGTTTAAGGATCCCTGCTGGGGTTACAAGGATCCCTGCTGGTGTTGCAGGAACCCTGCTGGGGTTGAAGGGATCCCTGTTGGTGTTGCAAGGATCCCCCTTTGGGGTTTTTCAAAGGGATCCCCCCTGGGGTTGCAAGGGGTCCCCGCTGGGGTTCAAGTATCCCGCTGGTGTGCAAGGTATCCCTGCCGGTGTTGCAAGGTATCCCTGCTGGGGTTGGAAGGATCCCTCTGGTGTTGCAAGGACCCTGCGGTGTTGCAAGTATCCCTGCTTTTGTTGCAGTATCCCCCTGGTGTGAAAAAATATCTCTGCTGGTGTGCAAGGGGTTCCCCGCTGGTGTTGAAGGAAACCCCGCTGGTTTGCAAGGTACCCCCTGGTGTTGCAAAGGGATCCCTGCGGGGGGGGGGGGGGGGGGGGGGGGGGCAAAGGTATCCTTTCTGGGGGCAAGGACCCCTGTGGTGTTTTCAAACCCCTTTGGGAAAAAATCCCTTTGGGGGGAAAAAACCCCCAAAAACCCCTTTTACAAACCCTGCTGGTGTTTCAAGGCTCCCTGCTTGGGTGTTGCAGGTATCCCTGCTGGTGTTACAAGGGATCCCGCTGGTGTTGCAAGGACCCCGCTGGTGTTTTAAGGTTCCCTGCGGGGTTGCAAGGTACCTGCGTGTTGAAAAATATCCTGCTGGTGTTGCAAGGTATTTTGCGGTGTTGCAAAAGGTACCCTTTTGGTGTTGCAAGATACCTGCGGTGTTGCAAGGATCCCTGCCGGGGTTGCAAGTATTCCCTGTGGTGTTGCAAGTATCCCTGCTGGTGTGAAGATCCCTGTGGTTTGCAATACCCTCCGGTGTTTGCAAGGTATCCCTCTGGGTTGCAAGGTATCCCTGCCGGGGTTGCAAGGAAACCCTGCGGGTTACAAGGTATCCCTGCTGGGGTTGCAAGGTTTTTAATATCCCTCCGGTGGTGCAAAGGGTTTCCCGCTGGTGTTGCAAGGATCCCGCGGTTTCAAATTCCCTCTGGGTTCAAGGGATCCCCGCCGGGGTTGCAAGGTATCCCTGCTGGTGTTAAGGTATCCCTGCTGGTGTTCAAGGATCCTGCTGGTGTTGCAAGTATCCCTGGGGTTTCAAGTTATCCCTGTTGGAAGTATCCGCGGTGTGAAGTTCCTGCTGGTGTGGAAAATTTTGCTGGTGTTGCAAGGATCCCTGGGTGTTGCAAGGTACCCTCTGGGGTTGCAAGGTACCCTCTGGGGTTCAAGGGATCCTTTCGGTGTTGCAAGGATCCCTTCTGTGTTGCAAGGTATCCCGCTGTGTTGCAAGGGATCCCTGCTGGTGTTTCAAGGTACCCTGTGGGGTTGCAAGGTATCCCTGCGGTGTTCAAGGTACCCTCTGGTGTTTTTTCAAGGGACCCTGCTGGTGTTCAAGGATCCCTGCTGGTGTTCCCAAAGATCCCCCGTGGTTTTTTGAAAAGGGATCCCTGCTGGGTGAGTATCCCGCTGGTGGAGATATCCTGCTGGGTTGAAGGTAAACCCTGCTGGGGTTAAGTATCCTGCTGGTGTTTCAAGGGTTCCCCCCTGTGTTAAGGTATCCTGCGGTGTTGCAAGGTATCCCGCTGGGGTTGCAAATATCCCCTGGGTGTTGCAAGGGTTCCCTGCGGTGTTTCAAGGTATCCCCGCTGGTGTTGCAGGGATCCTGCTGGGGTTCAAGGGATCCCTGTGGTGTTGCAAGGTATCCCCCGCCGGTTTTTGCAAGGTATCCCTGCTGGTGTTGCAAGGGACCGCTGGGTTGCAAGTATCCCTCTGGGGTTGCAAGTATCCCTGGTGCAGTTATCCCTTTTGCAGACCTCTGGGTGAAGTATCCTGCTGGTGTTGCAAGGATCCCTGCTGGTGTTGCAAGGTTCCCTGTGGTGTTGCAAGGTATCCCTGCTGGTGTTGGGAAGGGATCCCGGGTGTTAAAGGACCCCGCTGGGGTCAAGGTATCCCTGCTGGGGTTGCAAGGATCCCCGCTGGTGTTGCAAGGTTTTCCCTGCTGGGGTTGCAGGTATCCCCCTGGTGTTCAAGGGTTCCCCGTGGGTTCGGTATCCCTGCGGTGTTCAAGGTATCCCGCTGGTGTCAAGGATCCCCGCTGGTGGCCCCAAGGTATCCCCGCTGGGGTTGCAAGGGTTCCCCCTGGGTTACAGGTACCCTGCTGGGGTTCAAAGGGTCCCTTGTGTTGCAAGGGATCCCCCGTTGTTCAAAGGTATCCCTGCTGGTGTTGCAAGGCCCTGCGGTGTTAAGGTATCCCTGCGGGGTTCAAGGATCCCCTGGGGTTGCAAGGTTCCCGCTGGGGTGCAAGGGAACCCTTTCTGGTGTAAAAAGGTTATCCCTGTGGTGTTGCAAAGGTATCCCGCTGGGGTTCCCAAAGGATCCCCGCTGGGGTTGCAAGTACCCTGCTGGGTTCAAGGTATCCCCGCGGTGTTCCCAAAGGAACCCTGCGGTGTTGCAAGGTATCCTGCTGGGGTTGCAAGGTATCCCTGGGGTCACAAGGGAACCCTGTGGTGTCACAAGGTATCCCTGCGGGGTTGCAAGGTATCCCTGCTGGTGTCCAAGGTACCCTGGGTGGGGTCACAAGGATCCCTTTGGTGTTGCAAGGGCCCTGCTGTGTTGCAAGGTACCCTGCTGGGGTTGAAGTATCCCTGCTGGTTTCAAAGGGATCCCGCGGTGTCCAAGGATCCCCCTGGTGTTCAAGGATCCCCGCTGGGGTTCAAGGTACCCCGGGTGTTGCAAGGGATCCCTGCTGGTTTTCACAAGGGGATTTCCCCGTGGTTTGCAAGGATCCCCGCTGGGTTGCGGAACCCTGGTTAAAGGGATCCCTGGGTTTTCCAAGGATCCCCCCGGGGTTCCAAAGGGGTTTCCCTGCTGGTGTTGCAAGGTATCCCCGCTGGTCAAAGGAAACCCTTTGGGGTCACGGGATCCCTGTTGTTGCAAGGTACCCTGTGGGTTTCAAGGTATCCCCGTGGGTCACAGGTTTTCCCCGGGGTTGCAAGGGATCCGCTGGTGTTGCGGTTCCGCTGTGTTTCCCAAAGGATCCCGCTGGTGTTGCAAAGGGTTTCCCCGCTGGGGTCACAAGGTTCCCCCGCGGGGGGTTCAAAAGGGGAACCCTCATGGGGCCCAAAGGGGAAAAAAGCTGGTTCAAGGTATCCCTGGGTGGGGTTAATATCCCCCGGGTTTAAAATTCCCCGGTGTTAATACCCTCAAGTTAATTTCCCTGCGGTGTTGAATAATCCCCTGGGTGTCACAAGTATCCCCTTTACAGGTATCCTGCTAGTGTTGCAAAAGGGATCCTGGGGTTTAAAGGTAAATTTGGGTTAAAGGTTCCCCCGGGGGGCAAGGTTTGTGGGGGGCAAGATCCCCCGGGGGGTTGAAGGACCCGTGGGTACAAGGTAGGTGGGTTTAAGGTAGTGGGTTTTAAGGTATCCCCTTGTGGGTTAAGGACCCTGTGGGGAAGGTTTGGGGTGTTGAAAGGTTCCCCCTGGGTTGAAGGTATTGCTGGGGTCAAAGGATCCCCCGGTTTTCAAGGATCCCTGTGGGATGCAGGATCCCTTTTTTGGGGGAAATTCCCCTTTTTATTTCCCCCCTTTTCAAACCCCCCCCCAATACCCGCTGGGGTTTACAAGTTTTCCCATCCCCCGGGTTCAAGTACCCCCGGGCCTGGGTTTTATTCCAAACAACAAGTTTCTCCCCCGGGTTTTGGCTCCCCCCCTAAAAACTTTTTTTTTATGGCAATTTATTTTTATTTGGGGGGTGGCCCTGTAAAGGGAAAAAGGGGTATCCCCAATTTACAGAGTAAGGTGAGTTAAAGGGGGGGGGGGTTGGTGGGGTAGGTTTGTGGGGTGGGGTTGGTGGGGTAGGTTAAGATGGGGTAGTTAAGAGTGGATGATTTTTTTTTTAAAAAGGGATTAAGAATGGAGGGGAGGTTAAGAGTGAGTGAGCTTAAGAGTGGAGTGGGTTAAGAGTGGAGGTGAGCTTAAGAGTGGAGGTGAGGTTAAGAGTGGAGGTGAGGTTAAGAGTGGAGGTGAGGTTAAGAGTGGAGGTGAGGTTAAGAGCGGAGGTAAGGTTTAGAACAGTGGAGTCGATATTTAGAGCAGTGGAGGCGAGGTTAATATTGATGGCGATATTGTGAGCAGTGGAGGCGAGGCTTAGAGTGGGAAATCTCCCCCCCCCCTTCATCTACCCCTTTCAATCTCTCCTCCTCCACCCCCCACCCCACCCACTCCACATCATCTACCACCAGCCTCAACGATACCCACCATTACGAGAGCTTCCAGTCAACTGACTGTTGATCCCAAACCCTGTGATCTCAGCACAAGCTGATCCTTCCCTCACCGAGATATAACCTGGCTTGCCGCAGGCCGCTGGCGGCACCTTCAATTTAAGGCGTCATTATATCGTTTTATTTACGCTGCTCCGTTGTAAATCTTAGTGTAAATACTGTGTTTGTGTATGGGGTATTTATTATCCTGTTCTGTGTGTGTGTGTATGTGTGTGTGTGTGTGTGTGTGTGTGTTGTGTGTGTGTGTGTGTGTGTTTTAATGTCCTAAGAATTGGTTACCTTCGTTCAATTGTGAGTGAGGATGATTTTTTTTTACCCTTTATGGTTTATAATTTGATAAGAGTGGCACAGTAGTTATTGTACCCTGGCTGCTACAGTTCACAACTCACTCTACCCTGGCCGCAGCAATTCACAACTAACCCACAATACCCTGGCAGTAACAATTCACAACGAACCCACAATACCCACAATATATACAGTTTCCGTGGGTGCCGCATAGCTCATTGGTGAGAGCGTCCATCTCACAATGTCATGGTCACAGGTTCAATTCCTAAGCAGGAGGAAACTTATGGGCAAAATCTCTCTATAACCTTGCTGCCCATGTCCTCTTAGCAGTAAAAATAGGTACCAGTACCTGCTGGAATGTCCAGTTCTGTGTGTAAGAAACTCCAGTAACTGCTGAAATGTCCAGTTCTGTGTGTAAGGAACTCCAGTACCTGATGGAATGTCTAGTTCTGTGTGCAAGGAACTCCAGTACCTGCTGGAATGTCCAGTTGTGTGTGTAAGGAATTCCAGTACCTGCTGGAATGTCCAGTTCTGTGTGCAAGGAACTCCCGTACCTGCTGGAATGTCCAGTTCTGTGTGCAAGGAACTCCAGTACCTGCTGGAATGTCCAGTTGTGTGTGTAAGGAACTCCAGTAACTGCTGGAATGTCCAGTTCTGTGTATAAGGAACTCCAATACCTGCTGGGGTGTCCAGTCCTGTATGTTAGAAACTCCAGTACCTGCTGAAGGTATTCAGGTGATGAGTACTAGGTATCCCTGTTGCATAATGAGGTGAATTGCAACATCAGTCCCCTCATCTATCCTGCAATCTCTCATCCTCCCTCATCTTCCCTCCAATCATCCATCTTCCTCCTCTCTTTCCTTACACTTCGCTTCCTCACAAGACTTCAGCAAACGTTTGCTCTGGCTCCCACTTTTCCTTCTTCATTCTCACTCTCGTTTCCTTCCCTACATGGAAGGAAGGATGGAAGGAGGGAATGAGGGAAGGAAGGCTGGCGGGAAGGAGTGAGGAAAAGAGGGATGGAGTTAGTGAATGCACAACAAGGGGATAGGATGGTGAGAGAGATCGCGCAAGAGAGATATTGAGGGAGTAAGGGAGGTAGGGCGTGAGGGAGAGAGAGAGGGGAGACAGGGAGGGAGTGAGGGAGGGAGGGTGCCATAAATCCGGCTTGACAAAGAGCGGAAGCACACAGCCGGCCTGACCATATCTTAATTGAATCTGCACTACTGCCGGACACGGAGACGTTCCCGCTCCTGGCAAAATGGACCCCAGCCGTTCATTACTGCTCCCATTAGTCGTAGCTAGGAAGTGCTGGGTGCTGGGTGCTGGGTGCTGGGTGCCAGCCGTTCGTTACTGCTCCCATCAGTCGTAGCCAAGAGGGCCTCCGTTGTGTGCTGGATGCTGGATGCCACTCATCCACCGCACGCAGATGCATCACCTGCTGTGGTATGGTGTGTACTTATGTCTCTTGCCAGTGAGATTTCTGAGAGGAGATGCGACCTTGGAAGCTGCGAGGACATTAATTCTAAGAAGGTGCCGGCACAATGGCCTCTTCTCCTCTAATAAGCATCAGGAAGAAAGGAATTCTGGATCACAGACACGGAAAGCTTTTAGAAGAAGAAAAAATAACATTGTTCATGCCAAATCATTCGTGACGTTACTGAATTATACTGATAAGACAATATGACCAAGACCTGTATCTCGGGAGGTCGAACTCAGCAGTGTTGGTAGTAAGCTCTTGAGATACACTCTATGGCCAAGGAGGTGTTCTTTATAATCGTAACCATAATTGTTAAAGGGGTGAACAGGTAAGGGAGTGGAAGGCCTCGGTCAGATGACCAGAAGCTCCAGCTGTGGGTCATCATATGACTAAGACCCGCGACGGGAAACACTTGTCCTGTTTCCTGACGAACCTTACCTGACCTAAAGAACAAAAAGGCACAATACCGTGACTGGAACAGTACACAAATAACCTGCACATAGGAGAGAGGAGCTTACGACGACGTTTTGGGTTATTTGTGTATCTTACGTAAGCTAACCTGTAGGTGAGAACAACGGATAACAGAGCTCCTGAAAGGTACCGTTAGAGAAATGGTGAACGTGGAAATGAACACGTCGTAAAGGAGATGGCACCTACGATGATGACAACAAAGAGGCGAGTGAAATACTGACAACACAAGTGAGTTTGTCGAGACTGCGGCTCACAACACTGTCGACACCATGACAGTGTCTGGTGACAGCAAGATCATGTACTCTACCCCAGGACCCGACTCGTAGAACTCTGAATTCGTCAAGAATTTCAACTAATCGTTATCACTCTCCCTAAAACCCACTGATACTGCCTCACTCCACAAAGGTGGCAGTAAATCATCAGCATAAATCTACGGACTGACTGCGCTAACGTCACACATTATCAAAATCTCTGAACTAATCCTAAGAAGCAAAATTAATCACGTGGAATAACAACAACCACACACCCCAGGTCACCTTGAGTCTAGAGCAGGTCGCTCCTGCCGTTCACTAACACTGAACCACCACCACGTGGTCTCGGAGGCACTGGAAGACAAGCTAAATATTTACATACAGCTCTACACTGACTCTGATGTCAGTGTTCATTCACTTGGGCTAAAACATCACTTTTTTTTTTTTTTTTTTTTTTTACACAGGGTTTGACAAGGTTAAGGATCCCTAACTTTATTGACAAGCTATTTACAGGTTAAGGATTCCTAACTTTATTGACAAGCTAAGAGCTGTTACCTACATCAGCTCATTTGAAAGCATTTTTATTGTTATGAGACATACAAGTAGGGAACAGGATGAAGTTGGAGCCATCTGTGGACCAGCATTTTCATTTGATCAACTGACTTTATCTCGTTGACATCATTATGCTGTACAAATGTATTCCATACTCGAGTCATCCTGGGTATGTATGATCTCAGATGGAGTGATGTTCTGGAGAAGGGTACAGCCAGAGTGAAGTTGCTGCTTTCTGCCCGTCTTGTGGCATAAAAGCTGTTTCAACGCTGTCCTCGAAGTGGATCCAAGTGTGGTATTTTGACAATATTGGCCTTGTACATAACGGTAAGGCCACCCACATCCCTCCTATGTTGAAGGCTCTGCTGAAATGACAGATCTATCCAGGATGGGTCCAGGCGAGAGATGAGACGTCTTGCTCTGTTCTCTGCCCTGTCAAGCAGTCGCAGATGAGAGGGGGGGCAGGCAAACCAAGAAAGTGGAGCATACTCAAGGTGTGAGCGTACTTGTGCCTCGTACAGGATCTTGCAATCCCTACTGTCAAGCAGATGCGAGATACGGCGAAGTGCTGTAAGCTTCCTGGCTGCCTTGTTTGCAAGATTTACAACATGGTTCTTGTTCACTTGTACATGACAGACTGTAAATCTTGTGAAATCCACAGAGGTACGTGCTGGAACCCACAGAGGTACGTGCTGGAACCCACAGAGGTACGTGCTGAAATCCACAGAGGTACGTGCTGGAACCCACAGAGGTACGTGTTGAAATCCACAGAGGTACATGCTGAAACCCACAGAGGTACGTGCTGAAACCCACAGAGGTACATGCTGAAACCCACAGAGGTACATGCTGAAATCCACAGAGGTACAGAGGTATTTGCTGGAACCTACAGAGGTACGTGCTGAAACTTACAGAGGCATGTGCTAAAACCCACAGAGATACGTGCTGAAAATCCCAGAGGTATGTGCTAAACCCAAAAAGATACGTGGTGAAACTCACAGAGGTACGTGCTGACCACTGAGGTACAGAGGTACGTGTTGAAACAGGATTCTTGTTGCAACGTTGAGAAGCCTGCGACAAATGTTACCATGATGTAACAGCTCAGAAAATGCCGGCAAAAAGGAACAACTGGATATATAACCTCTTGGTAAATTGATCCCAGAGAATAGTACATAGTGAAGTCGGAGGCTGCCATAGTGAAAAAACTGTTCCTCAAGGCACAGTACTCACCCCACTCCTGTTTCTCATTCCAATATCTGACATAGACAAGAACGTAAATCATAGCACTGAATCATCTTTTGGAGATGATATTAGAATATAACAATATAAGAAAGGAGGAACACTGCAGCAGGCCTACTGGCCCATACTTGGCAAGTCCTTCTCAGATCCAAAACCCACTAAAAGTAGCGTCCATCGTGGACACAGCGAATCTTCAAGCTCTTATCAATGTGATCTTGCAGTAGGCCACTGACAACAATCTGAAGTCCAACGAAGACAAATGCCAGTTATTTTTCCACGGGCAAAAACAATGAAAAAATAAAGACCGAAAGGAAACACAAGACAAAATGGACTCATTAAATAGAGTGAAAGTCCAGTGTGAGAGACCTGGGAGCAACAATGTCGGAGGCTCTCCCATTCAAGGATTACAACAATGTTATCATTGCATCCGCAAGGAAAATTATTAGAATGGACAACCAGAACATTCAAAACAAGAGATACCAATCCAATAATGACACTCTTCAGTCCACTCGTTCTCTCTAGTCTGGACTACTGCTGAGTACTAACTGCCGCCTTCAAGGCAGGTGGAACTATGGAACCGGAAAACGTACAGAGAACCTTCACTTCACATCTAACATCTGAACTACTGGGAACACTTGAGTCCTTCAAACTATACTTGGAACATAGCGGAAGGCTTCCATCAGATATCCAAAAGCTCTAGTGGTGGGTCATCATTTGACTAAGACCCGCGTCAGGAAACACTTGTCCTGGTTCCTGACGAACCTTACCTAACCTAATCTTGGAACAGAGGTAAGAAATATACAACATAATTCACATCTTGCAAATTCTGAAGGAGATGTAGTGGTGTGAGTTGACATGAGTAACATCATAACACTGCTGGAACCCTTTCTCCCACACGCCAACACTGTGAGCAGTGTACATTGAACAGTGCAGAACTCAGTGTACCCCAGGGCCAGGCACTGCTGTATCACTTCAAGTCAGTGTCGTGGAAAACGACTCCTTATTGGCCTCATGTCGTAAGTGTCGTCGTAACAAATGTGCCAGTGCCCCAAGGGTGCCACCACCAGGGTGCCACAAGGGTGCCACATGTGCCAAGCTCGTCTAGCAGGTCTGGGACCAATAAATTAGAGACGAGATCACAAAAAGGTGTGAGAGAGGCACTCAAGCGAGAGATGGTGGGGATGGTGGTACTGTTCTGCTAGTTAGTGAAGATGAGTGCCACTGCTCTGCCAGTTAGTGCTGATGGTGGCACTGGTGTTAAGACCTGAGATAGCAGGGAATAAGTAAACTAACCTTCTGGGCCTGGTAGACCTTTTTTTTTTTTTTGCCTGTTTTGGCTAAGTTTTACTGCCACCATCTTGGCTTAAGTTGTGAGAGGTTCAACTCTAATGACCACTTTATTCTGCTAAATATGGAAACGTCTCAGAGTTTGGGTCGAAACCTCGTACAGGCGACACTAGTGAAGATATAACGCGGATTGTAGAATTAGCGTTTCGCTCTGTGTAGAGCTTTACCATCGATGTTTCTCTCTGTGTAGAGGTTTACCATCGATGTTTCGCTCTGTGTAGAGCTTTACCATCGATGTATCGCTCTGTGTAGAGCTTTACCATCGATGTTTCGTTCTCTGCAGAATATTATCTATTCCAAGATCAATTTCTTCCCTGATCTATTTCTCAGTCAAAAATAGACGTTTTTTGGGTCACTTAGAGAGGGTCTGAGAAGCAGTGAAGCAAGTGGTAAGAAACACCATGATTAACAAGGCAGCGGATGGCACTGTGCCACGCCCCTTGCCCCTCCCCTCATCTTCCCCCTCACTACACCCCCACCCACACTATCTTTCTCAACACTACCAGCTATCAGACGCCTTTCAAGCAATTAATAGCTTTCAGAGTGCCATCATTAACCCCCCCTCCTGCCCCCCTCCTGCCCCCTTCTGCCCCCCTCCTGCCCCCTTCGCAAAAGTGCCACCGCCCCCTCGTTCTCTCTTCAACAATATTACTTCTGTTGGTCAGTACCACAAGTACCACCGTGCCACCCTGGGGCATCCCAACC
>NW_026509104.1:0-11977 GCF_026875155.1 Cherax quadricarinatus
TTATTTTTTTGTTTTAATGTGTGCAATAGAAACCTATGACTGGGTAAGCTTGTACAATGCTTTAAAAAATTGTTTTTTGGCAACCTTTCTCTCATCTGGTCTCTCCCAAATTTTATGGGAGAAGTGTTTCCAGATAAAAAAAACTTTTTCGGTCAAGGTTTACAAATTAAACCCTTTAAATTTAGGTTGTCAGTGAATTGCCCTTAACTTTTTAACCCAAAATTATTAACAATACTATGAATGAAAATTAAACTTAGCAAATTTTTTCATCAGCCCCATTACTTAGGTGTCCATAGACTAGTACTGTACATAAAAAATTTTATTTAGTCATACGAGTGTGGCACAAAGAGTTTTAAACCTTTATTTGGACATACAACACTCTCTTAAAAGGCTCCCTTCCCCACCAGCGAACGAGATGTTTAAGGGTGGATGATGGAGCCCCCATCGTCAGATCGTATCTAGGTTCACCCCAATGAGAGGTGGATCGGCATTGTGGGGTGACGTGGTTACCATCACGTTTTCACCCTTGTCTTTTCCCATTCGAGAGGGGTTGAAGCACAGTGGTCTGTTTCTACAGGCCCATTCTCCTTGATTTCCGGGCAGCACTAATACCTATTTTTGTGCATAGTGTATCAGTGCATCCTTCTATTTATATGGGGTGAAGGATAAATAAGTAAAAGTTTGTGGCTGTGTTTTTTTGCTCCCTTTACACCCAGGATAACTTTTTTTTGGCTGGGTTGTATATGTAGCTTCACGTATGTTTTACTTCTGAAAGTTTCCTGGGAAAGCTAAAACTTTTCCGGGGAGGGAGGAGTGAGGCAGGCATCCCCCCCTTTTTTTCCATTGGTTTGGCCCTGAACCCAAACCTTACCACAGCAAGGGGATGGGTACCAAGGGAATTGTACCACGAATTTGTAGAGGAACGGGAAAAAGGTTTATCCACTGAGTGAGCAAAATTCACCTGCAACGGTGATTTGAAAAAGCCATGCCCTCCACACGAAATCTTATGTATCTTATAAGGGAAAAGGGGGCACAACTCTTTAACCAGAAACCGATTTGAGACGTCAAATATACCAGACATTGTGGATCAAAAACTTGAAACTAAAGCACATCAAAATCACTGGCACATATATACGCGAGCCCACGTTAACCCCTGCCACAATTCACGCCCGGTTGTTCCATCCCGTTAAAGCCTCACCGTTATCACGATACTATGCTTTTTAAAAAGGCTGTTGTGCCCAACCAGCGTGAATCAACAACATAAGGGAAAGAAAAAGAAAGGAAAAAAATATTTTTAAAGTAAAATTTGTTTATAGGGGGAAGTACAACTTCTAGTGCTAATTAATGACTTTCCCCTTTGTGGGAAAAATACAGTACTTCAGGAAAAAAATTTTGAGATTTTTCTAGCTATTTACTTTTTTTCCCCTTTTCATTTTCATAATACAGCGTCGACGATTCCTTGCTGTTTCCCCCTGAAACAAAAGGGAAGGACCAGTGAAAGTTCTTGTACAGCTGTTATAAACCTCTCTTTTAAAGGAGAATAAAAGGTTTTTAAAGTCAAATTTTACTATCATTTTCTGGAGGTTGTTTGTAACGCCCCGCGCATGAATGTGGGTTAGGGAAAACAATTTTAAAAATGATCATGAGATAAACATCCCGGGTTTCCCGGTGATGGCACACTGGCGGTCACAAAGGAGTCCCCTTTTCCCGCAGATCTTGTCAGGTTAAAACACGGGGGGAAAAGAAATTGGGGGTTTCCTAATTTTATCCAAAGGTGAAATAAATTTTAAATAATCACAAAAAATCGACGAGTGAGACCCATACTCTAGGTGTATCAGTCATTACTTCTCAATAGTACTTGCTTTTTTGTACCTATTGAAATGTACAACTGATTTTGTTTTGTAGCGTAGTGTGATTTTAGGAAACTGTAATGTAGAATGAGGGAGGGACATTGGAGAATATTGGAAAACCCTGGCATAGACGCAAAGGGCATTAAAGGTATAGAGGGGGGAACAAAATCGCAGGAAGAGAAAAAAAAGGGAGGTTTTCTAAAGATGTTTTTTACTTACGCGTTTTGTGCGAAAAAAAATGGACAAATTTAGATTTCTTGCAAGTGGGGTAACATTGCTGTTTTTTCCATAACTGAGACATGGTTTAATAAGAAAAATCGGGACCTGCCTGCTGAATGTCACATTCAAGGTTTTAAATTGTTCCAAGTAAATAGAAGTGTCGGTAAGGGGTGTGGGGTGGCACTCTATGTCTGAGATCATTTAAATTCTTGCATAAAAAAAGGTATAAAGTTTGAAATAAACAATACAGAATCTGGATAGAATTTTTAGAGGGTATGAGAAATTGATTTTAGACGTGATATACCGTCCCCCAAACTTAGATATGGACAAGGAGACTACTTTGGAGGAAATTGTTAAGCCCATAAGGCACGAAAATGTAGTAAATCTACGGGACCTTTAACTTTAGTCAGATTGATTGGATTTTTTTTTTGACTGGGAATTTAGAACCTAACGAATTTTAGAAGTAGTTCAGGATTATTTTTTGAAGAAGTTTGTGACAGAACCCTATAAGGGGAAATAACCTGCTTGACTTGGTTTTGGCAAACAAGGAAACCCTTGTTAATAATTTAGAAATTACAGAGAAACTCGGCACAAACGACCACAAATCAATTACCTTTAGAAATGAACAGAGGTATGATAGTGGAATAACTCAGTAATGGTCCCAGATTTTCGCATAGCAGATTACAATGGGCTCAGAGAACACTTAATCTGTTGACTGGGAAAACGAAGAGAGCTATCAATATGACAGCTTCAAACCCACTATACATGCTGCACAAAGCACGTTTATCCCGTACAAAGAAATTAGATCGAGTAGATATGACCCAAAATGAATGAGATTAGGCTCAAATAAAATTTTAGAACGAAAGAAAGGAATTTAAAGGCGCATCAAAAGAGACGAGGGCATCTTATGAATCAATATATTGAGTTAAGAGGGACGTTAAAAATAACTTTGGGCATCTTACTGACAAGGAGAATGAAATGTCTAAATTTTTAATAATTATTTTCTCTCGGTTTTCACACAGGAAGACACTAACAATACCCCAGTAATTAATTTTATAGTGGACCTGAAGAAGATAATTTTTTGTAATATCACAGTCACTAGCGACATGGTTAAAAAAACAAATAGACTGACTGAAACAAATAAATCGCCGGGCCCTGATGACTTTTTTCAAAGGTTCTTAAGGAATGCAAAATGAAATCTGTGAACCATTAACTAATTATTTTTATTCAAACAGGCGAAATTGTCTGATATGTGGAAGATAGCTAATGTTATTCCTATTTTTAAAACAGGGGACAAGTCGTTACCGTCAAATTTCCGCCCAATAAGCCTGCCCTCAATTGTAGGCAAAATTACTAGAAGTCAGTTATAGCTGGTATTATAATAGGGCCTCTGGATAAACATAATTTGATTAATGATACTCAGCATCTATCACGACGGCCTTTCCCTGCTTAACTAATTTATTAACCTTCTTCAGTAAAGCTTTTGAGGTTGTTGATCACGATAAAGAATTCGATATTGTTTTTTAGATTTTAGTAAGGCTTTTGATAGAGTACCGCACCACGTTAAAGAAAGTGGCAGCTCATGGCATTGGGGAAAAGTGCTGCCATGGATCGAGTCATGGCTCACTGACAGGAAGCAGAGAGTTTCCATAAATGGGGTTAAATCCGAGTGGGGATCTGTAACAATGGCGTTCCACAGGGATCATCTTAGGCCGTTGTTGTTTATAATATTTATCAATGACCTTGATGAGGAAATTACTAGTAAAATGAGCAAAATCGCTGATGACACAAAGATAGGTCGGATAATTGATTAAAAATGTAGATTCATGGAATTCAGGAAGATTTAGACAAACTCAATACCTGGTCAGAAAAGTGGCAGATGCAGTTCATTGTGGAAAAATGAAAGGTTTTCTAAAGCTCGGGAGTGTCCATAACCCTAGCACTATAATTAAATAATGTAGAACTTAGCCATACAGATTGCGAAAAGGACTTGGGGGTTATGGTAAGCACAACCTTAAACCAAGACAGCAGTGGCTAAGCATATGTAATAAAGCAACAGATTACTAGGATTCATATAAAAAAGGGGTAAGCAACAGAAGTCCAGGGGTTATATTACAGCTATATACTTCTTTAAACCCCTTCATCAGGCAAGGGTCCGGAAAATTTGAAATTCGAACTGAACTCCCTATGGTGGATAGAGTAACTCAATACAAGTTCAATGACCCCCATATAAATGATTTCTGATGGTTAGTTTTCGGGCAATTGCTAATCTCCGGAACCGAAAATATCCGGCTGCGCCCGACAAAGTGATAAAAATTTTATGTTGCAAAATTTGCAATTGTTAATAAAACACACCAAAACAATTTTTAAATTTAATATACAAACAGACAATATAAAAAACATAAATGGAACTTGAATCAAAACATTTTTTAATTGTTACAAAAATATAAAAAGGAAGCAAATCTCAACAAAGACAAATTGCAAAGGGATGCAACTTTCAATCCCTATATTCCTGAGATTCATTTTTGGATGACCAATTATTCTATATTGCTAATTGATGGTATGGTAGTCGCTGAACAATTTCTATCACTCTTTATCCAGATTTACTTTGCATACAGAACACTGGAATGAGGATGTGACCAATTTCTTCGAGTGGCTGCAATAGTTGCAATCGTAATACCTTACTTTTTCTTCACTAATTTCTGTTTTTTGGCTGGCCTTTCTCCTCCCATCATCACTTTACACCTGTGCATCCGGTGGCAAGTATTCATCACCCCTATCCAGCAATTCTGGGGTTTATCTACCTCTGCTTCTGAGTCACTCTCTTCAGAAACGCAGACATACCTCGACCTGCTGGTGGACTGCTCCCCATAAACCAACTTCTCATTGATCTGGAAGGACAATAGAAACCTCCTTATAGATCCAGACTACTACAGAGTTCATATATGCAATTGAATTTTTTTTATAAATATTTATTTGACTAAAATTGGACATTCCGGAAACTCGTGCAAGACTGAAATAATTCGGTATTAAATGTTTGCACTTTTTTCAACTGCATGCTACACTCATATTATGCTTCACACGGACTTCAGGTATATATCAAAATATGCCTAAACTATTCATGTAAGCACTAAACACAACAATCAGTTCTTACCGACATTGTAGAATGTATAATCCAAGAGTAGATTAGTAAGGGTGGAGGGAAAAATGGGTGTGTGGGCAGAGCCAAGCCACCAGTGTTTATATTTTGATCTCTCAACCAATGGGAAGGCGGCAGAAGCGAACTGTACTTAGCTGAAGAGACTCAGGGAAGGCTTGTGATTGGTTGGAACTAAAGAACGGGAAGCTGGCCGCGCGGGGCACGGAGTATGACACGCCCCCAAAACACGTAATTAATACCGAATTTTCCCGGCCAAGCACGATAAAGGGTGGCCTCACCTAGATTACGCAGCTCAGTTCTGGTCCCCATATTAAAGAATGGACATAAATTCGTTAGAAAACGTTCAGCGTAGAATGACTAAATTAATACATAGCTTTGGAAATCTTCCTTATGAAGAAAGATTGAAGACTCTTAAACTACATTCACTTGTAAGACGAAGAATGAGGGGAGACATGATCGAAGTGTATAAGTGGAAGATGGGTATTAACAAAGGGAATATAAATAAGGTTTTGAGGATATCCTTCCAAGAGAGAACCCGCAATAATGGATTGAAATTAGATAAGATAAATTGAGAAAGGATACAGGAAAGTATTAGTTTGGTAATAGGGTAGTTGATGAGTGGAACGGTCTGCCTAGATGGATTATCGAATCTAAAAGCTTGGGTAGTTTCAAATTTAGGTTGGATAAGTCCATGAGTGAGAGGGGTTGGATTTGAGAGGGACTTGCGCCTGAGTAAATAGAATTGTCAAAGCTTATTGCTTGGTTAGCGTTTATTCTGTTGGTGGGTTGGATTTGTGAAGGATCTGCCTAGTATGGGCCAACAGGCCTACTGCAGTGTTCCTACTTTCGTATGTTCTTACGTTCTTAAGGAAGTGGACGATTTGAGGAGAATGGAATAGCGAATAGGCTATCTAGGCACCCATGATGCCTTGTACCTTCTCACAAAGTGTTTGACTACCCAAACATAATTCCTAAGATGTGCATCCTTCATATGATTACCCTATTTACATAAATACGACTGTTCACAAAACCTTTCTCTAGACGTTGGACAGTGTGAACACTTCCATTCAGACCAGGAGATACTGGTGTCAGCAAGGCCTCAGATTTCACTCTTGCTCTTCGTGTCTTCAAAGTAAGTCCTACAAGAAAATTGTAGCAGCGTTTCTCTCTGACAACCTTAGGGACAATGTTGGGGTTCATTGATGGAGTTAGACTTGGGGTAATCTAACAGGCTCTGCAACCGAACTTGCTTTCCCCTAAACTATAGACAGTCGCACTCAGATGGCCAGTACTAGAGAATATAGTCATCACTGCTTCAAAACTTGCCGGGGATGGACAGAGATCGTCTCCTGGCAGTAAGAGCTGCTCATTTGGGGATTTCCGTTTGGCGGCTCCCAGTTATTTTCCTTGGCACAGGTTTCAATCCACAGACCATCCACATTGGTATTTCCCTTCGCCTTGTAGCCTATTCTCGCCGAACACAGTTGTATCTGTGGCAGTAAATTGGCAGACCTATTCAGGTGCCATGGCTTGTTCGTCGTAGATCCTAGGAAAAGATTGCAAGGCATGAAGAGGTTAACATCAAGAGGAGCCTTGCAACATCCGGATGCCAGTGGTAAGGGAGCCACCCTAACTATGCAGATCCGATTACAAACAAAAGCGAACAGATAGAATTACCTTGTAAGCCTGGAAAGACGACAAACAGGTAGTGTTAGACCACACTGGGTGATACTTATCTCCAATGCAGCTGGGAGGAAGGATGAGCAGCTGCCAGCTTCAGGAAGTCCTGTAAGTCTAGAAAATATGAGGAACTTGCCATTATTATATGCTCTCAAAGACTTAGAGACCTATGACCCATGGGGGAAAGAGCGCAACTAAGTTCCTTAAGGAGCTAGGCAAAAGACTCTCGGGGGCAAATGGGAATCTGGCAATTAGCTTTTATTCCAGATCTCATTGCTGCAGTTCGCGGGGTAATGCCTATTTATATGAGTGCTGGATGAGATTTTTATAATGTAACTAGACGAACACTGAATAGTCTTGAAATAATTTTCCCCTCAAACCTATTATTATACATGTCATCTCTTTTACCGTCAGTGTACTTTAAACCCATGGTACCTATTACTAAAAAAATATCCCTTTTGGGTTTAAAAAAAAAGATGGGTGGGGGGAAATTTTAAAATATACAAAAAATTTCATTAAAATATTAATCCTTGAAGCCTCTCTTGCCTCTCCTCTCTCTCTCTCTCTCTCTCTCTCTCCCCAAAAAGTAGGCAGCGGGTAAAGAGAAAGAAATGTGATCTAAGTGATTGGCCCCGAAACATTTTGATGCCAACGGGGTGATCTTGGTATCTCAGAAACTGTGATCTGGGATTTGCTCCACAACAGTATAGAGTTTAGAGGGAAGGGGTGGACCTTAAAAGATGTATTTTTTCCCCCCTCCCCTCCTTAGTCACCCCTTTTGGGTTTTTTCACAGGGACTTTGCCCTGGATCGTTTTTTTCGTCTGCCTGCCCCTATGCCTTTTCAGTCCTCGCCGCTGAGTCTCTGACCACTCGCCTTAGCTCCTGGGTTAACCCCCGGGTTTTATTCCTTGCTCAAACCTTCTCTCACCAACCCTCTCTTTACTTCCCCCCTTCCCAGTCATCCCAAGGGTCTTCCTAAACTCTCTCGATCTTGGGAATGTGTGAAAACAGAAAATACCCGGACAGAATTCTGGGATAAAGGCTTTGGTAAAGAAGGAGTAAGTGAAAGGCCAGAAAAGGGTTTTAAATGACAGGAAGATGTCAAAGCCTCAAAACAGCTACTATAGTGGTTTCACAAAAAATCTCTGAATGCACAATATGTCGAACCCCGAAGTGGAGGGGTTGGAGAAGAAACACGTGTTCCACTCATGTCACCTAAGATCAAGAAAGTTACGTACAGGAGGCACAGGCTCGCCAAAATTGAATTTATATATATATATATATATATATATATATATAAAATATATATAATATATATTTATTTTATATATATATAATTTATAATAAAATTATATATAATATATTATATATATATATATAGATTTTATATATTATATATATATATTTATTTTATATATATAATATAAATATATATATAATATATATTTTATATAAAATAATTATATATATTATATTATATATATATATATTTTATATATATATATATATATATTATATATAAAATATAATATATATATATAAAATATATATAAAATATATTAATATATATATAATGTCATGCCGAATATGTAAAACTGGTCAATTAGCAAGAACTCATTTAAAATTTAAAGTCCTTTCTGAAATTTTCTCTTTACTTTTAAAAGATATATTTTTTCATTAATGTTAATGTAAAATTTTTAATTTTGCACCAAAAGAATCTGAGAAAATTATCAAAACCTTTATTATAACAAGAGCAATTTGTTTTAGCCTAACCCAACTAAATATATTTTAAATACGTTTTCAATAATTTAGTATAAACAAACACAATCAAATTATTTTTTTGGTTAGGTTCAGAATGATTTTGGCAAAATTTATTTCATACACAAATTTTCACTTGTCCTATTTCCCAAAGATGAGCGTTGCTATTTAAGCCAAGATCGCAAGTTCTGCATATGGGCACGACATATATATATATATGTCGTGCCGAATAGGCAGAACTTGCGATCTTGGTTTAAAAATAGCAACGTTCATCTTGCCATATAGGACAAGTGAAAATTTTTGTATGCAATAATTTCGCCCAAATCATTCTGAACCTAACGAAAAAAATATATTTCACTGTGTTTGTTTAGTATTAAATTATTGTAAACAAATCTAAAAAATTTAGTTGGGTTAGGCTAAAATAAATTGTTTGTTATAATAAGGTTAGGTAAGTTTTCCCAAGATTCTTTTGGTGCAAAATTATAAATTTTTACATCAACATTAATGAAAAAAATATATCTTTAAACGTATAAGAGAAAATTTTGAAAGGACATAATTTTAAATGAGTTTCTCGCTAATTGACCAGTTTTACATATTCGGCACGACATATATATTTATAAAATATATAATATATATATATAATGTCGTGCCGAATATGTTAAAACTGGGCAATTAGCAAAAACTCATTTAAAATTTAAATCCTTTCTAAAAATTTCTCTTATGCGTTTTAAAAATATATTTTTTTCATTATGTTGATGTAAAAGTTATAATTTTGCACCAAAAGGAACTTAGAAAACTTACCTAACCTTATTATAACAAGCGCAATTTATTTTAGCCTAACCCCAAATAAATATATTTTTGATTTTTTTTACAATAATTTAATACTAAACCCAAAAACAGTGAAATATATTTTTTTTCGTTAGGTTCAGAATGATTTTGGCGAAATTTATTGCATGCACAAATTTTACTTTCCTATATGGCAAGTGAGCGTTGCTATTTTAACCAAGATGGCAAGTTTTGCTAATTCGGAACGCATATATTATATATAATATATATATTTTTTATATTTATATATAAATTTTTATAATATTATATATATATATATATATATATATATTTTCAACAAAATCGGCGCTCCCACCGAGGTGGGTGACCCAAAAAAAGAAAGAAAAAACCCCCAAAAAAAAATACTTTATCTCATTCAACACTTTCACCACACTCACACATTATTACTCTTTTTTTAAGGTGTCAGAAACAACGCTTTGAAGCATATACGTTAAAAATACACAACATATCCCTCCAAAATCCCAATATCCCAAACCCCCCTTTAAAGTGCAGGCATTGTACTTCCCTTTTTCCAGGACTCAATCTGACTATAATGAAAATAACCAGTTTCCTGAACCCCTTCACTAAATATTCCCCCTGCTCACACTCCAACAGATCGTCAGGTCCCAAGTATCATTCGTCTCCATTCACTCCTAACACGATCATCCACGCTTGTGGAAATCAAAGCCCCCTCGACCACAAAACCTCCTTTCCCCCCTCTTTCCAACCCTTTCGAGGACGACCCCTACCCCTCCTTCCTTCCCCTATAGATTTATATGCTTTCCATGTCATTCTACTTTAAATCCATTCTCTCTAAATGACCAAACCACCTCAACAACCCCCTCTTCTGCCCTCTGACTAATGCTTTTATTTACTCCACACCTTCTCCAAAATTTCCACACTTCGAATTTTCGGCATAAATATTTACACCACACATTGTCCTTAGACAGGACATCTCCACTGCCTCCAACCGTCTCCTCGTTTGCTGTTTTTACCACCCAAGCTTCGCATCCATATAAGAGTGTTGGTACTACTATACTTTCATACATTCCCTTCTTTGCCTCCCCTAGATAACGTTTTTTTTTGACTCCACATATACCTCAACGCACCACTCACCTTTTTTCCCTCATCAATTCTATTATTAACCTCATCCTTCATAAATCCATCCCCGACACGTCAACTCCCAAGTATCTGAAAACATTCACTTCTTCTTACTCCTCCTCCCCAATTTGATATCCAATTTTTCTTTATCTAAATCAGTTGATACCCTCATCACCTACTCTTTTCTATGTTCACTTTCAACCTTTACACACATTTTCAAACTAATCCACCTAACCTTTGCAATTTTTCTTTAGAATCTCCCCTAAGCACAGTAAACATCAGCAAAAAGTAACTGTCAATTCCCATTTTGAATTTGATTCCCCATAATTTAATCCCAAACCCCCCTCCCGAACACCCTAGCATTTACTTCTTTACAACCCCCTCTATAAATATATTAAACAACCATGGTGACAAATTACACATCCCTGTCTAAGACCTACTTTTACCGGGAAGTATTCCCCCCTCTCTTCTACACATCCTAACCTGAACCTCACTATCCTCATAAAAACTCTTTACAGATTTAGTAACTTACCACCTATTCCATATACTTGCAACATCTGCCACATTGCTCCTCTATCCACTCTATCATATGCCTTTTCTAAATCCATAAATGCAATAAAACTTCCCTACCTTTATCTAAATACTGTTCACATATATGCTTCAATGTAAACACTTGATCTACACATCCCCACCCCTCTGAAGCCCCCCTGCTCATCCGCAATCACATTCTATCTTACCCCTATTTTTTTCTAAATTTATATATAATATATATTATAAAATATTATAAAATTTTTTATAATAATATATATATAATTTTAAAATTTTTATAATGGGTCCACCCCTTTGGGGTAAATTGTGGGACCCATAGCCTCGGAGAAGTGGATAAAAATTCAAGGAAAAATATTTGGATTTCTTCCTGAAGCCTTTGAAAATTCCCCTTCCCTCCCCCCCATCTTTTGATTATATATTTTTTTTCTAAAAAGGAATATTTTATTACATAATATGGTACAAAGATTTAAAAGATACATGGTTTATATAAAGGGGATATCGGTACTGTTGTTCGTGTGTATCACCGATTATAAAGGGGAAAATTCATCCCGCTCCTAGAGCTGGGGGTGTGCCCAAAAATACACAGGCATTCCCCCTTTTAAAACCCCACCGAGCCGGGACAGAAAACTAGTGCCCCCCGGGATCCCTATTACCCTGTGAGTCTTTTCCCCCGCTCCTTAAAAGGGAAATTTTGATGCACTCTTTCCCCTGAGCCAAGGGGTTTTTGGCCAGGAACAAACATTAAGATGGGCAAGTTCTCCCAATTTTTTAATTTTTTGGGGCTCCCTGAAGTGGCAGCTCCCCTCCTTCCCCCCGGTGTATTTGGGAAAAATC
>NW_026509105.1:0-14349 GCF_026875155.1 Cherax quadricarinatus
TTTTTAATAAAAAAAATTCGGCTACTTTTCTCCATAAAAAAAGCATTTGAAAATTTTTAAAAAAATCGATTTTTAATTATAAATTCTTTTCTAGTAAAAAAATAACTCTAGCTGCAGAGGTTAACAATTCTCATTTTCGTTTACTTAATAAAGTTGGGGAATATCGTGTGGATGGTGAAGTAACGTTTGTTGACCACATAATAACTACCCCAAGGACCGTAGCAGATATAAATCTGTTGTCCTAGAAAACTGAGGGGCCTAAACCTTTGTGCCTAAAAATTCCACCACGGACTTCACGATGATATCTTTCATCTGTAATGAATTTGGACATAAAACGTCAAGAATGTGCCAAGAGGAAGCGGAGAATATCGGGAAGTGTTTCACTGAAGCTAATATTAACGCAGCTTTTATGAAGGTACTCTTAATGGAATGAATGTTTTCGCCCAATTCTTAGAGATACGGGATGTTCCTTATTGTTATCTCTATAAGCTTTTTCCCTAACTTAGATTCTTCACGGTATAAAATTATTAAATTAAATTAAATTATGTTAGCTTTCCTCACAAATTGGAAGAACATGGAGTTTCCTATGGAAATAATGCCGATTTACTCAGTCCCATTTGCTAGGTTGCAGTGGATAGAGTTGGTCGTATCACTTCTGGTTCTTTCAGGAGGTCATAAATACATCTTGACTATGACGGCTATGCGTCTAGCTTCCCCAGAAGCGGTACGTCAGTAGAAGTTGCAGAAAAAGTGACTATCGTTTTTTCACGGTAGGTATACCCGGGAAAAATTCTTTCTGATCAAGGAACACAATTATTTCTGAATTAATGGATCAAGTTTATCAACTTGTGGGTGTTAAACCTCCGTTACATCCAAATTGTAACGGAAGAGTGGAATGACAACATGCTATCCTAAAGTCAATATTAAAGAAACTTTTTTTCCCTTAACCCCAACTGACTGGTAAAGTTATCTACATGTGTTTTTTGTAATGCGTAGATTCCCAAATGATTCACTTGGGTATTCCACCTTTCGAATTGCTTTATGGGAGACAAGCTCGTGAACCTCTATTTATCTTGAATGAACTGTGGTCCAAAGATATTAAAACTGAAGTTCAAAGCACTTATCAGTTTTTTTTTTTTTTTAGATCTGAGAGAAAGATTAGAAGAAACCGCTGATTTAGCTGTCAAGAACTTGAATATTTCCATGGAAACATACAAGACCTATATTGACCAAAAGAGTTCCAAACGTAAATTTAATATTGGCGATGAAGTTTTAGTTCTTTTACCAGATAAATCCAACAAATTGTTAATTTCCTGGAGCGGACCGAATAAAATAGTAAAGTTTGTAATAAAGGGAGATTAAACTCTTGGATGTCAAGGGTAAAGAACGAATGTAAATGTTAATATTTTTGGAACTGTTCTACCTAGAGAATTTTTTCTTCGTTTGAAACTCCTTCGATTAAGATATTTTGTCTTACAGCTTTGTTAACAGCATGATTCTCGTGAATGTAAAGTTTGTATTATTTGATCACTATCTCCCCACAGAATCGAAGGAACTACTTGATATCTTAACTGTTGATTCTCCAACTAATAACTCAAACATCAACATCAAGAGTGAACTATCTAGTAAACAAAAGTCTCAAGTAAATGCCTTAGCAAATACCTTTTCTGACATATTCACAGAGATCCCAGGACTTACCAAAAGGCCCGATTTTTCACTAAATAAACCCATTTAAAGAGGGAAAATCTGCCCTTTTAAAGGGTTTCCATTACGGAAAACTTTTAAACCCGAAGTTGACAAACTTTTTAAAAAAAATTTATCATTGAACCCCCAAATCACTTTCTTTTCCCACAGTTGGCCCTTTGTTAAAAAAACCAGAAAATTCTTACCGACGGGCTAAAGGGATTTTCGTTATTAAATTTTTTCACAAAAATGGGACGTTGAGCCCGGGCCAGTAATCGACATGACTTGAAAAAAATTTTTTTCCATGAAAAAAATTTTTCTAAAAATTTTAGACATCTCACAAGCGTACCATCAAGTGTCATTAAAACCCAACTCAAAACCCCGGCTTTCCCAAACCCCTAAAGGAAAAATTTAAAAATATCGAAAGGTTTTTCGGCTTGGCCCACGCGTGTGCCACTTTTCCCGGGCTTATGATTTTTTCCCTTTTCCCTTACCTCAAGAATTTTTCAGGTATTTCGATAATATTTACTTTCGGGGGTTTTTTATTTTGGGGAGGATAAACTTACTACACTGTCGCGGGTTTTTAAAAAAGGACTAAGAGCTCATTGCCTTACAAATAAAACCCACAGAAGTGTTTTTTTGGGCTATTTTAAAAGTAAAAACCTTTCGGGTTTATTTTTTCTGACAGAAAATTTTAACCCCTCTTCCTAACAAGCCGAAAGCATTTTCTAGAAAGCCCCTTCCCCAACTACAAAACAAAATTGCAAAAATTTTCCTTTGGGTTTAATTTAAAAATTTAAAGAGAAAAATTTTTTGTAAATTTTTTAAAAAGGGTCTAACTTCCATTCTAAACAACTTTTTAAAAAGTAGCAAAAAACCTTTTTTGGTTTCTAAAAGGGCTGTAGAAAAACCCTTCAAAACAAATTAAAGAATATTTCCAACCCTTCCTTTTTAAAAATTTTCCCATTATTAATAAAGTCTTTTGTCTCCAAACGGAGCCTTCCTTTCAGGGACTGGGGGCTGTTCCACTACAGTATTATGATGAATCACTTCCCTATTTTCCCCCAGAAAGAAGCTTCGCGAGGGAAGAAAACTACTCCATGTGGAAAAGGAATGTTAAAACTTTGGGTATGGGGTGAAAGTGGGTTCAACTACAAACAAAAATTGGAAAAAACCCTTTTTGTGCTTAAAAACAGATCACAACCACTGATGAAACCTAAAAAAACCCCACTTCTCAGATTGGGTAAAACCCGGGGTGTATTTTAAGTACTTTTCCTCTGAAACTTAAAAACCTGCCCCCGACAAAAGTTTGGGAAAGGGGAAATTTTTGAAAAAAAAAAAAATTTAAAAAAAAGTGGGATTTAGGTTTGTTGGGGGACCCCCGGGAAAACCATTTAGCGGTTCCCGCCCACCTTCCATCTAGGGGCAAAAGGGCAAAAACTTCAGTTCCTAGCGTTAAGTTGTTTTTAATTTCTATTCCTTTTTAATTTTAAACCCTTTACCTGGTGTGGGTTAAAATTTTTTGAAAAATTTAACTTCACCTCCTCTTTTCTCAGGGATAAATTTCGGTGATCTACAAGGAGTTTTCTGTTCTTTGATACTAATTTACCGGGTTTTAAAGAAATTGACTTTGAAGTAGAAATACCACCCTTTTGGTCTTTCTTCAATGTCTACTTATTTAACACTTATATAACCAGTGTTCTCTTTATTTAAAACTCTGGGCTGCTGACCTGGTCAACCGGGGGTAGAGCTTTTTAAATTGGGAAACAAAAACCCCGGTCTACAGGACGAAAGGGGGAAACTTTACGTTTCCTCCCCCTTTAAAATCGGGGTTTGTGGTGATACAACCAATATTGGGGACAGGTTTTTTCCAGAACAGGGAAGAAAACCCCGCCCCCAGGAAAAAACCAACACCTTTTCTTCTATAACACCCATCAAAAGGGGACCATCCGGGGAATAAGGATTCTAAAGCCCCCAACATCCTCGGGAAAAAAACCACGGGGCCCAATATTTTTTTTGGGTTTTTTTTAAAATTAAAATCCTTAAAAAAAATATCAAAATTATTAAACCATCAATTTTATTCATTTGTTTTTTTCCCTTTTTCTTTTTTTTCATGGAAGGCTTTCCCCCCTGACACTGGTAGAAACAGAAGCCCCAGTACGAAACACAGAAAAACAAAATGTTCGAAACAGAAAAAGCCCAGTCCCGTAACACAGAAGAATGGGTACAAAACAGAGACGACCATTTAAGAAAAAATTAAAAAAAAAGGGAAACGGTAAAGAGTACAGACAGAAATACAGTCAGAAAGCAAAAAAAAAGGGTACAGAAAATTAGAGAAAAAACAAAAGGGTTTATGCAGAAAGGGGATATTTTTCGGGATACGCATGATAATAATTACATCAGTTTTAACATTCATGCCTCTGCTGTTTGCCTCTTTTTTAAAAACAAAAAGAAGCCATTTGTGTAGGCAAAACTTTTTTGGGAATTGAAGAAAACCAAACTTTTGGGGTTTTCCCACCCAAAGAAACACAAACGGTATTGCCCCGGGCCCCGGGGTTTTTTCCCAAGGGACCTTACTTTTATTTTAAGGTACCAGACTTTTGGCCCCAGGAACCTGACATCTCCGACTCTGAAAACATATATTACTCCCAGTTCTAGTTTTTTGCAATGTTTATCCGTTATTTTAAATAAAACAATATGAACAAAAATTTTTTTTTTAATTTTTATTTTTATTAATTTTAACTCCGGTAAATTGAACAAAATAAGAACATTACCGTGGCTCCTATGAGGTGGCGGAAAGTGGAAATTACCCCCCGGGTTTAAAACGCCTTTTGAACCCTTTAATTTGCAAATCTTGAATTATAATAACATTAAAAATTTACGCCCATTGTCAGCCTCAGATTTTTAATTTGATTTCCAAAGACCTTCCCACGTGGAGGCCAGGGGTTTTGTCTTTAAGGCCCCCCCCGCCCCCCCCCCTCGCCTTCCCCGGGATCAAGTGTCCGGGAAAATCCTTTCCCCGTGGGCCCCCGGATGTCTCCCCCTTCCATTCCCAAAGGGTCACCCTGGGCCTCTCTCTCTTTCCCCTTTCCCAGCTCCCCCTTCCCTAGGGTTATGAAACCCGGGAAAAATTCATCCGCCCCGCCCCGGGATTTTTTCCCCTTTTTTCACTTCCCCAAGGTCGCCTCCCCCAACCTGTATTCAGCCTACCCCGGTTCATTATCCCGGAATCGTTTCCTCTACCCCCCGGGATGCCCTTTCCCCTTTCCCCTATTTTCCCAAGGTCACCTCAACTGCGGTATTCTTTTTTTCCCCGGGAGGTTCATGATCCGGGAAATCCATCCGCTCGCCCCCAGTTTGTCTCCCCTTTCCCCACTTACCCAAGGTTAGCCTCAACAAAAATTCCCCAATTTTATGTACCCAGGAATCCCCCCGCTCGCCCCCCGGGGATGTTTTCCCCTTCCCCACTTCCCAAAAAGGGTCGCGAGTTAGGTCAGTCCCTTTCCCCAGATCATGTCTCCAGGGGGTCCATTTGGGGTGCACCTCAGGGGGAATTTCCCTTTCCCATTTCCCCCAAAGTCAGGGGAATTCTTGCTTTACCCGGGTTTTCATGTACCCGGGAAATTCGTTTCCGTCTACCCCCGGATGTTTTCCCCTTCCCCCTTACCCCAAGGGTCACCCTTTAAATTGTTGGTATTCTTGTTTTCCCGGGAAAGGTTCATGTTTTCCAGGAATCCATCCGCTCGCTCCCAGATGTCTCCCCCCCCCCAAAATTCCCCAAGGTTAGCCCTCAAAAAACAACCTTCCCCTTTTATGTTCCAGGAACCCAATCCGTTCGCCCCCGGGATTTTTCCCCTTCCCACTTCCCTAAGGTCGCGAGTTAGGTCAGTCCCTTCCCCAATCAGGGGTCTCCAGGAGCCCAAACTTGGGGTCCCTCGGGTGGAATCCCTTTCCCACTTCCCCAAAGTCGGCGGAAATTCTTGCTTTACCCGGGTTCATTTTCCATACAAACCCCGCCCACCCCCGGGATTCTTCCCTTCCCCATTTCCCCAAGGTCACCCTAACTGCTGGAAATTTTTGTTTTCCCCGGAGGTTCATGAAAACCAGGAATCCCCCGGCTCGCTCCCAGATGTCTCCCCTTCCCCACTTCCCCAAGGTTTTCCCTTCAACAAAAACCCCTTCCCCAAGTTTTTGTATCCAGGAATCCATCCGCTCGCCCCCGGAGGTCCCCCTTTCCCCCACTTCCCAAAAGGGCAGCGAGTTAGGTCAGTCCCTTCCCCCGGACAGTGTTTTCCAGGATCCCCTTGGTGTCCCCTCAGGTGGAAACCCCTTCCCCACTTCCCCAAAGTCAGCGGTTTTTTTTGTTTCCCCCGGGTTCATGTTTTCCAGAAATTCGATCCGTCTACCCCCGGGATGTTTTTTCCCTTCCCCCTTACCCAAGGTCAGCCTCAACGCTGGTATTCATCCTTTCCCGGGTTTATGAAACCGGGAATCCATCCGTTCGCCCCCGGATGTCCCCCTTTCCCCCACTTACCTAAGGCCCAATAAAACCCTTTCCCCCAAGCTATGTATCCCGAAATCCATCCGTTCGCCCCCGGGATTTTTCCCCCCTTTCCCCCATTCCCTAAGGTGGGCCTTTGGCCTTCCCCAGATCAGTGTCTCCAGGATCCATTTTGGTCACTGAGTGGACTCCCTTCCCCATTTCCCAAGTCAGCGGTTGCCCCCACAGTGCCCTTTCCCTGAAGGGAAAACTTGGTCTTTTTCTAGCGGGGTCCCCGGTAGTGACTTTTCCGGTGGGGGAAAATTACTGGAGGGGACACACAGTAAACGCGCCCAGAAATTTAACCCCCCAAAGACACCCGGGAAACCCGTAGCCAGTGGACGAGACGAACTCGTACACAGCACGGCCCCCCGGGGGAAATTAATTAAAATTTTGGGGGGAATTTCCTTTTATTTTACACTTTTAAATTTTACTGAGAACAAGTTTTTTTTTAAAACTTATTTAGCATTTTTTAAAATGTGTTTGTGAGCGAATTCTTTGTGAAATATGATAAAATTAAAGATGGCCACTTTTGAAAACATAGGGGGAGGACTGTGTGTCGTGGTTGTAACATGTTTTTTTGGGGCAAAATGAATGAAAATATCTACGTTTTTTATTGTTTTTTGGGTTTGTCAAATTTTCCCGGGTTCTTGTGTTTTTCAGAATGCCCATGTTAATTTTTTAAGTATAAAAAAGTATCAAATTTAAATCTCTAAATTTCCTCAGAAAAAAATAAAAAATTTTTAAAAGAATAGCTATTACTGGTGTTTCGTAAATGAATTTGGGAAAGGTCGGATATATACCTACCCGGCCCCCCACACATATTGTGTGGTTTTTGTTATATACAGAGTTTTTCAAATGTGTTAATTTAAAACTCTTTAGGGGGGAAAAAACCCGGTCTACATAAAAGGCTTATCTGTTTATACTGTCCCTTTTGAGCAAAGTACCCAATGACATCCACGTTTTTAAGACCCCCAGGTAATCACCCTCTTAAGACCCCAGGGACATCAAAAAAATTTTAAACCAAGGGTGAAAACACCCCTTTTTTTTAAAAACTTAATTCCCCCACTTCTTTAAAACCAAGGTTAAATACATTTTTTAAACCAAGGGGGAATTTTTTAAACCATTAAACCACCAAGTTTTTTTTAAAAAAAAATTTTTTTTCCCTTTATTTTTTTTTAAATTATTCATTAATTAATTTTTTTTTCAAAACATTTTTTTAAGTTAAATTTTTTTCCTCAATTTTTATTTTTACAACCTTTTTTAAATTTCCCCCTAATTTTCTTCCCCTTTAAAGTTTTTTTCCAAAAATTGGGAAAAAAAATGTTTACCAGGCTTATTAAATTTTCCCCCAATTCACACTCCTTCTTTTACCCTTTTTTTCTTTTCCAAACTTTTATCAACCCAATTTTGAAAACAACACCAGGTCAACGGGCCACCATTAAATTTTTACCCCTTTTTAAAAATTTTCCCCTTTTTTTTTAAACACCCGGAACAAATTAAAGGGGGAACCCGGTCCTTTTTTCCAAACTGGCCCCACAAATTTAACTTAACCCCAATTTTTCCAGTTTTACAAATTACCACCAACGATCCGCCAAGGTTTAAAAGCAGAGTCAGCCAGGCTGACAAGGGAGGTCCGCCAAAGGGGACAGCGAGTCAGCCAGGGTGACGCAGAGGGCAGCCCGGGTGACAGCAGAGTCAGCCAGGCTGACAGAAGGTACCACGGGGAAAAGGGCTCAGGAATTTTAAAAATTGGGGTTTAAAAGGGGGTTTCCCCCAATAAAAATTTTCCTTTGGGATGGGGGGTTTAAAATTTCCCCCTTTCCATCACAATACCCCTTCCCCCTACAAACACCCCTAAAAACCGGTAACAACCCCTATAACAATACCCCTGGGGTGGTAAACACGGTTTCCCCTAAGCAATAAATCCTGCCCTCCTCCCGGGGAACAACCACTGGGGGGTTTAAATTAAAAAAAGGAGTTCCTATATGGAAATAGTGTTAAGAAAATTAAAGAAAATTCTTGGAATCCCCCTGGGGGTTTTTTAAAAAATTTTCTTAAAAAAAAAACCCCCGGGAATGAAAAGGGTTTAAAAAAAATAAAATTTTGATGGGGGAAAAATTTTGAAAAAGGGGATATAAAAAAAAAATTGTGGGAAGGTAAAAAAGGGGGAATTAAAAATTTTTCCCAAAAAAAATACCCTTTTTTTTTTTTGGAAGTTTAAACTTTAAGAAAAATATTTCTTAAATTTTAAATTTTTCTTTTTAAAAAAAAAAACAAAATTTTTTAAAGGTTTAAATTTTTTGAAAATTTTAAAAAAAATTTTTTAAAATTTAATTCCCTTTTCGGTTTTTTTTTTTTCAAAAAAAAAAACCCTTTTTTTCTTCTTTTCTACCTCTTCATTTTAAAGACATAAGAAAATTCCCCCACAAAAGAAAAAAAAGGGATAAAAAAAAAAAAAAACTCGGGGGGGGTGAAAATAAAAACCCCCATCCCCCCAAACCCCCCGGAAGGATAAAGAAATCCTACTGAAATAAGGAAATTTTGGCCGGTGGCCTGCCCCAACCCAAACCCCAAACCCGGCCCGTACCCCCAAACCCTGTGTGTGAATGTCTCCCAGATGGGTTTTTAGACTGTGATGTATCAATGTTAACATATAAATTTCACACTGAATTTTTTGTTGGGTTTTCCCCTAATTTTTTGCAAAGATTATGGGAACTGAATGTTGTGGTGCCCCCCTAGGTTTTAGGATATATTAACATTGAATTTTTTTTATTGTTCCGTTTTTCCCCTTTTTTTAAAGTTGCAGGGGATAAAGGGAAAACTGAATTTTTTTTGTGGGGTTGCCCCTAATTTTTTGCTATTTAAAAATAATTAAAAAGGGGGCTTTTTAAAAAAAAATGTTTTTGGTTTTACTATGTTGCAGAGAATTTAAAAAATTTTTTACATTTTAAAAAAAGCCCTTTTTTTGGATTTTGTTAAAAATGAAAAAGGGAAACAAAACTGAAAGAAGGGGAAATAATTTGGGAAATGAAAAGGGTTTTGTTTCACAGTTGAAGTTTAAAATCTTTTTTTTGCGGTTTTAAAGTTTTTTTTTCAAAAAAACCAAACCTTTCGGTTTGTGTTGTGGAATTTTTGGTTATAAAAAGGGGGCCTTTTTCGGGGTTTCAAAAAAAAAAACCAGAAGGGTTTAATAAAACAAATTTTTTTTATTTTTTTAACCCTTTTTTTGGTTTAAATTTTTTTATAAAAAAAAGGAAAACCCTTTTATGGGACAGGATTTTTTCTTTGGGTTTTGTTTTTTGGGAGGAATCAAGTTTTATAAGACTGGGACGTAAAAAAAAAAATTTTGAGATTACTTACTGGAAGGACTGTTACCCAAAACTTTTAGTAGAAAAACCTCCCGGGAGGGTTTTTGTTTGGAAAAAGTTTTTGGGCAAACTCTATTGGGAAAAAACTTTTAGGTTTGCGATTCGTTTGAACGTATAAGATGAAAAAAACGAGACTCACGGTTCAAACAAAACCCAAAACCCCGGGGGGGTTTGAAACCCCCGGGCAGAAAGTCCCAAAACCCCCCCGTGGTTTGGTTTGGTTAAGAAGAATAAGTCAAATGGGTTTTTTTCAGGACAAATAAAAAAGTGTATTAACACACAAAAAAAAGAAAATAACTCATTTTAAAAAATATCATAACAAAAAAAAAGTATAGTGACACAAACATTGAAAAAAATCATAAAATAAATTGAGAACCAAAAAGTGTAGTGAAAATAAATAAGTCAATAACACATAAAACATTGAATTGACAAATAAATTAGTACAATAAAACACAAAAAAGCTTAAAAAAAAACCACTAATTACAAAAAAAAAATATTGTAAATTTTAAAACAGTACAATAACACAGAAGAACAATACAATTCAAAAGACTTAAAAAATTAATGTAACATACCAGACTGTACGTACAATAACACAGGGAAAAACCCTACAAAACAATAACAGAATACCACACCCGTTTTACGACCAGTACGGTCAGTACCACAGAAGACCCGCACAGTACACTAACACAGGGAAAATCATAAAGTTTCAATAACACAGGAAAACCCCCTACAGTTAAACACACAAACCCGTGGGAGTACAGTAACCCGTAAAGCAGGGAACCCGTACGGTACAGAAAACAGGGAAAAAAACCCCCAATACAGTAACACAAAAACCAAACACAGTACGTAACACAGGGAAAACCAGCACAGTACAAAACAGAGAAAACCGTTTCAGTCCAAACCACAAAAGGGCCCGTACAGCCCCAATAACACAGAAGACCAGTAAGTATAATAACCAAAAAACCAGTACAGAAAAAAAAAACACGGAAGCCAGTAAGTTTTAATAACAACACGACCAGTACGTGCAATCCCTACAATTTTCATACAGAACAGTACAGTAACACAGGGAACTTACGGAAGAAACATAAAAAACCAGTACCCGTACAAAAACAAAAAAGTCAGTGCAGTACAAAAAAACAGGAAAACCATTTCGAATAATACACAGATGACCAGTATAATACATTAACACAAGGACCCGTACAGCACAATATCTAGAAGACAATGGGTTTCCCAAAACCACAGAAGGCCCCGTACAGTACAATAAAACAAAAGACCAGTACAGTGAAATAAAACAGAAGAACAGTACCCCAAAAAACACAAAAACCAGTTCAGTGGAAAAACACAAAAACCATTTCAGTCCATAACCAGAAGGGCCAGTACAGTTTAAAAAAAACACGAAGCCCAAAAGACAAAAACACAGAAGACCGGGGAAAAGTACAATAACACAGAAGACCCGTACAGTACAATCACACAGAAACCCAAATTTCATACAAAAAACACAGAAGACCAGTACAGACAATTTAACACCGAAAAAACCAGTACGTAAATAACACCAAAAAAATAACAGGCAAAACACAGAAAAAACCGTACAGTAAAAATTAAAACAGAAGACTTGTTAACATACAATAACACAAGAAAATAAAAAGTGCAATAAAACAGAAGACCAAATTTCCCTAAATAAAACAGATGGGCTAGCACAGACGAAAAACGAAGACCAGTGCAGTTTTATAAAACAGAAGACCAGAAGATACAATAAAAACAGAAAACGACTAAGTACAAATTTAAAAAAGGGGCCAGTAAGGTACGTAACACAGAACACCGGTACAGTACAAAAAACACAAAAGGGGCCAGAAAAGGTTCGGGAAAAAGAAGACCCGTACGTCAATAAACAAAAAACCCGAAAAACAATAAAACGAAACCCGTACAGTACCCAAAAACACAAAAAAACCCGAACAGTACAGTAACCAGAAAACCCGTCAGTACAAAAAAACAAAAGACCAAACAATTCATTTAAAACAGAAACCCCCGGGCCCGTTCATAACACAGAACCCCTACAATTCATTAAACAGAAGACCGGGACAGTTTTAGTAACACAGAACAAATATACAGTACAGTAACACAAAAAACCCGTAAAAGACAATAATACAGAGAAAACCCGACGTACAAAAAACAGAAAACGAGAAAAGTACCAAAACACAGAAGAAAGTGCAGAGCAATAAACCCCAGAAGACCCGGGAAACCCTACAATAAACAGAGGGGCCATTACCGACAATACCACAAAAGACCAGGGAGTAAAAATAAAAACAGAAGAGTAATTTCAGTAAAAATAACCTGAAAACCAGAAAATTACAATAACACAGAAAAACCCCGTACATTCACTAACACAGAAAACAAGTACAGAACAATACCCCAAAAAATACCAGGGGTTTAGTACATTAACACAGAGGACTAGTACGGTACAGTAAAACAGGCACCCAAAAAGTACACCCAAAACATACAATAACACAGGAAAACTTTTAACCCCCACAATGCACATTTTAAAACCAGCGCAGTAAAAAGTAAAATAACACAGAAGGGCCCCAAAAACAGTAAAAAAAACACAAAGACCAGTACAGAAAAAATACACGAAAACCATAACGGTAAAAAGACCAGGAAAAGTAACTAACACAGATCAGTAAGTTTAACCCACAGAAGACCAGTAAAGTATAATACACACAATACCAGTGCCCGACAAATACGGTAAGGCGAGGGCCCGTATGGGAAGAAAAAACAGAAGGAAAACCCGTTTCAGTACAAAAACAAAAAAAAAAAAAACCCGTACAGTACAGTAAACGGAAAAACCAGAGAAGTACTTAACGAGAGGGCAATACAGTTCATTAAAACAGAAGACCAGTAGGGTACAATAACAAAAGAAGGCCAATACAAAACAATAACACAGATGACCCGTACAGTACAAAAAAAAGAATCAAGTAGAATACAAAAGACAGAAACCATATATTACAATAAGAAGAAGTAAAGTACGTAAAACCCGAACATATTAAGTACAAAAGCAAAATCAGTACAGTCAATAAACAGAAGACCTTTCAGAAAAATAACCAAAAGACATTCGGACAAAACACGAAAACCAAATAGTACAATAACACAGTAAGCAAGTACAAAAAAAACCAGAAAAAATACATTACAATAACTAGACTGCAATACAGTTCCTAACACAGAACAACAGTACAGTACAATAACAAGAATACCAGTACAGTACAAAACCAGAAAACCAGTACGTACAGTAACACACAGGGAAAAGTTCGTACGTTACACAGAGGACCACTACGGTTTAAAACATGAAAACAGTAGCGTACAATAACCAGAGGCCCGACAATAAAGCAGGAGACAAGTGAGTACAATAACAGGAAAACCCGAAAAACAATAACACGAAGACCAGGCAGACTGACACAGAAAACCCTCGCCAAAAATCGAAAACAAGGGCACGAGAGAGAGGGGGGTGGGGGGCTGCTTTTTCCCGGGCTGCGGAAAGCCCTTTGACACGTTCCCCAGGTGTGAAGGCTCTTGGTGAGGGGATGGATGTGGGGGGGTGGTCGATGGGGGGGTTTAGGGGGTTATGGACTGGTGTTTGTGGGTGATGGACTGGTGGTGTGGGTGGGGTGGACTGACGGTGACGGGATGGGGGGTGGTGGGGTGATCGTGGGGGAGGTTTAAGGACTGGGGGGTGGGTGTGGTTTTGGGGGTGGGGTGTGGATTGGGGGTGTGGGTGAGGATGGTGAGGGGGGGAGTGGATGGTGGGAGGGTGATGGACTGGGGGTGAGGGTGATTGGTGGTGGTGAGGGGGGATGGAAAGGTGGTGTTGGTGATGGAATGGTGGTGAGGGTGATGGATGGTGGGGATGGTGAAAGGGCGTGTTTCCCGGGGGGTCCTTGTGTCCCCCCAATGACTCATTCCTCCTTCCCCTTTCTTGATGGTGTTGTGGTGAGGGGGAAAAACTGTGGGGTGGGGATGTATGGAGGGGGGGTGAAGGACTATTTCCGAAGTCCCCCCCGGGGTCCCTCAGATGAATCCCTTCCTCCTTCCCCCTGGTGATGGTGTTGTGGGTGAGGGTGAAGGAATTGCGGTGAGGGGGACAGCGTGGTATTGAGGGGGATGGGCAAGTGGTTTAATGGGGTGAGGGGGTGGTGGAGAGTGTTGAAGGACTTTGGGGGGGTGATGGGGTGGGGGGGTGGTCGACTGGTGGTGAGGGTGTGGACGGTGTTTGGGTGATGGATGGTGTGTGGGGGGGGGTGGGGGGGGTGATGGACGGTGGTGGAGTGATGGGTGGTGGGGCGGGTGATGGACTGAGGGGACGGGATGGGGGTGGTGAGGGTGATCGACTGGGGAAGGTTGAAGGATGGTGGGGTGGGTGATGGATTTTGGGGGTGGGGGTGATGGAAGGTGGTGTGGGTGAAGGACTGGTGAGGAGGGGATGGACTGGTGCTGTGGGTGATGGCTGTGGGGAGGGGGATGGTGGGGGTGAGGGTGTGGGGTGGGGTTTGGGGGATCGATGGGTGGGGGAGGGGCTGGTGGTGGGGTGATCGATAGTGGGGAGGGTAAGGGTGGTGGGGGGGGGGATGGGGGGTGGTGGGGTGAGGACTGTTTGAGGGTGATGGACTGGTGGCGAGGGTAAAAAGGATGTGGGTTCCCGAAGTCTATCTGTGTCCCCCCAAAAACTCTTTTTACACTTCGTTGGGGGAGGGGTGGTGGTGAGGGGTT